>APFE031537710.1:3098-82146 GCA_000404065.3 Pinus taeda | reverse complement strand
CACAGAGGCGCCATAGAAGGCGCAGTGCAGAGACGCCACAGAAGGCGCAGTGCAGAGGCGCCACAGGAGACGCCACAGAGGCGCCACAGAAGGTGCAGTGCGGAGACGCCATAGAAGGCGCAGTGCGGAGGCGCCACAGGAGACGCCACAGAGGCACCACAGAATGCGCAGTGCGAAGACGCCACAGAGGCGCCACAGAAGGCGCAGTGTGGAGGCGCCACAGGAGACGCCACAAAGGCACCACAGAAGGCGCAGTGTGGAGACGCCATAGAGGCGCCACAGAAGGCGCAGTGCGGAGACACCACAGAGGCACCACAGAAGGCGCAGTGCGGAGATGCCACAGAGGCGCCACAAAAGGCGCAGTGCGGAGATGCCACAGAGGCGCCACAGAAGGCGCAGTGTGGAGATGCCACAAAGGCACCACAGAAGGCGCAGTGCGGAGGCGCCACAGGAGATGCCACAGAGGCACCACAGAAGGCGCAGTGTGGAGACGCCACAGAGGCACCACAGAAGGCGCAGTGCAGAGATGCCACAGAAGGTGTAGTGCAGAGACGCCACAGGAGACGCCACAGAGGCACCACAGAAGGCATAGTGCGGAGACGCCACAGAGGCGCCACAGAAGGCGTAGTGCGGAGACGCCACAGAGGCGCAGTGCGGAGACGCCATAGAGGCACCACAGAAGGCGCAGTGCAGAGACGCCACAGAGGCGCCATAGAAGGCGCAGTGCGGAGGTGCCATAGGAGACACCATAGAGGCGCCACTGAAGGCGTAGTGTGGAGGCGCCACAGAAGGCGCAGCTGCGGAGGTGCGCGACGCCACAGAAGGTGAAGTGCGTAGCGACGCAGGCCAGAGAAAAGGAAATTGCGTATCTGTCTTAAGATATTTTGTTGACTAATTTTTTGTTGATAAGGTGTTCTGGGTTTAGTTTACTGTTATTGTGGATCTGGTTATCTGGGTGACTTACTGGTACTTGATGATCATTTGATGTTTATGGATCCAGTTTGAAAATTTATGAAAAGTGGTCCTTGAAAGAAAAGAAGTGGGGGGTTGTAGCTCCCTTCCAGGAGAGACTGGAAAACGAGAGAGAGTTGTAGCTCTCTGCAGGTTGCAGCCTGCGTACTGGTAAAGGACTGCACCAGTACAAGACCATTGTAAAAGGAGTTTCTAAGTTGAAAGAAGATAGAGACATATTGCAGCAGGTGGTTTTCACCCACATTGGGTTTCCACCTTATATCTGGTGTTCTTTGATGTGACTGTCTGTTTTTCTTGCTCATTATTTTATGGTACTGATATGCAAAAATAATTCAAAGTGTAAACAAGGAAGATTTGTTAAAAGAACTAGATAATACTGATTCACCCCCCATCTCAGTATTATTTTCAACAGTATATCCTTACTGTTACTGATTACTTTACTAAGTGGGTTGAAACAATTCCTTTAAAGACAACAAACTCTGAAGTAATTATAGGGTTTATAGATCAATTCATCATTACCAGGTTTGGTGTCCCAAATGCTCTAGTTTTCAATAATGCATCTTATTTATCTGGAAATGCTATGTTTGAGTTTGGTATTAAAAGAGGATTTAAATTGAAATATTCTACAAATTACTATCCCCAGGGTAATGGCTTAGAAGAATCTACCAATAAAAATCTAGTCAAAATTATTAAGCGAACTATTGAACAGAATCACAAAAACTGGCATAAATCTTTAATATTCACACTATGGGCTAATAGAATAATGCAGAAGGCTTCCATAGGTACTTCTCCATCAATCTTGTATATGGGAAAGAAGCAGTTCTACCAACCAATCTATTGCTCCCTTCTCTAGCCCTAGTTCAGTTTATTGAAGAAAGCCCCTCTGCTTCTATTCAACTTAGACATGATCAAATCTTAAAATTAGAAGAAGAAAGAGAAAAAGCCAAAATTACTCATACAAAACATCAACAAATTATCAAGTCATCTTTTGATTCAACTTCATCCAGTTCAAAACAATTACAAGTTGGTGATCTAGTTCTGAAATGGGACAAAGTCCATGAGGATAAAGGAAAACACACCAAGTTCCAGAAGATGTGGCTTGGACCATTTTAGATCAACACGAAGATAGGCCATTTGACGTTCATATTACAAGATCTATCAGGAAAGAGGGGTTCTCTTCCTGTTAATGGTCTCATCTTAAAGAAATTCTTCAATTGAGAAGGTAACCCCTTCTCCTTTTTGTAAATATTCAAATTTCAATAGAATTTGTAGTTTTAGGACTATTAGGAAATAAAGTTGTAAGATATCTCCCATTGGCCTTTGCTATACTGAAAAATTTGCTCAAAAGAAGTAGTTTTCATATTTACTTTTAAAATAGCCTTAAACAAAAGGACAATTTCTAGGAAATTAGGTATATTCACATTCTGAAACCCCATTTCATTTTTGTGAAATCTTCTCAAGATTTAGAAGTATTGTAAATCATTTTAATGTTTTCAAAATGGCCACAAAAAAGGTTATCAATAACAAAATAGAAACTAATTCAATCTTAGCATCTTCAAGTCTTACCCTGTCATCCATATTCTCTTAAGGAGAAAATTGTCCATCCCATTCATCAAAGTTTATGATTACTCAGAGTGTAATTCTAAAATATTTGATATAAATGATAAGGGGTCTTATTACATGCCCGCTTACCATGATCATTGGGAAATAGTTTAACCAACATTACCAACACTGCATACCAAAACAAGGTAATGGCTTATAATCATAAGACAATGGGTCTCATCACGAGCCAACTTGTTCGTTAGAATACAACCAGTGAATGGCATTGTCAAACAGCTGGCCACCAAACGAGGACAATGGATTTTTATCTTACAAAATAATAGAAAAGAAAAGGAAATACAAAATATGAAAGCATATTTTGAATTCATTCTTTTAATCATACTCTGAAATGGATGGGATAATGGACAGTCAGATGGTTAAAAGGTATCCATGTCGAAACTATGAACGTTTGCTAGCAGCAGAGGCTCTACCTATGACAAAGGAGTCATTAAAAAGGCTAAGTTGGAAAGGTTCTTTGTTTTATCATTATCAACCAATAGAGGCCAATTTAAAACTTAGAATGTATTTAATTTTAACAAGAGAAGAAATTAGCAAAAATAACGCTATTATATTCAGAATGTATGTATACCTAGTTATATTAGAATTTTCCTCTTTGATAAGATTTATATATAAAGAAAGTCTAAGTATCTCAATATTTCTAAGAGATAACTATTTCTCCCAGCGAATCGCCAATTTTGTGTTGTACAACAACCCCCCATTTCTTAGAATTTTACCTTCAAAACTATAATATGAAATGGGTCCCTTTTAGATAAAATTGGTATTAACTTATCATTCCTCAAAAGGTCCAAAAAGAAACAAAACATTATAAACCTTTTGAGACAACATATAATCGGTATTATAATAAAAAATGAATAATTCTTTATTATTGCGATAAAGCGATCGCAAGATCGCATATCGCAATAACAAAGGATGCATAACAAAATACCCATTGGTTTTCCCCGATGCGACAAGCGCAAATAACTATCGGATATCGAGAAGTTAAGCAATCGTAACAAAAGGCCCCATCTCCTTTCTCCGATGTGATATCTCTATCGGCGATCGGGGAGTGTAACATGCATGCAACAAAAAACCCTCTTATAAAAACTCCCGATGTGAATTAGCGATATCGCTATCGGCGATTGGGGATTCCACAATGACACCAATATAACTACTCCAACATTCCTCCGATCTTCGATTGCGATAAAGCTAAGTTCGACTTTCAAAAAGGATTGATAAGGCTTGGGTATATTATATTAAATCGTTATTAAAAGCCTTTCTATTCCTGATAGTGATTCACTTGTGATCAACCGTCAAAAAATCAAAGCCATGCTTAAATGAATTATTCAGCGAATAAACGATATGATGAACATTTAAATGATTGACAGGTTTAAACGGCCAATTAATGGAGCAGTTATGCCAAAATCTCTTCAGAGATTGTATCCGCGGCAGTCTTATTTTAATCCTCCATTATTTATTGATTGATATAACTCTTTCATACTTGGTTTGCATCACCTATTCTCTGCATTACGTTCATTTTATCTCTTGCGCAGAGCTCCTCCGAAGCAGCAAATTTAGGCCAAATGGGGAAGAAGTCTAAGAAATTTGGAATAGCTTCACCTTCTGCAGTAACAGGACAGCATACCACCGATCCGTGACCAAGTAAAAAAGGATTGATCTCAGACACTACATGTCTTGGTCTCGGTAATACTAGTTGCAAGAGCATCTATAATCTGGTTGAAGCTGAAGAACCTCAAGAAACATCAGTACAAGCTACAACAGGCTCGAACTAAAAATCCGAGGCTACCCTAAAGGATTTAGCCGATTTTTACTTACACTGGATAGCGGCTCGAGAGAAAATTCTTCCATACACATATGTAGTAAGGTGGGTATTTGAGGAAATCCCGATTACAAACAGATAATTTTGCACTATTGACGAGAGAGTCTTCGGTTCATTTCAACCCAATGGTTTGAGACAAATGTACCATTCGCCCGAACTAGAGAAGAAGTATAACAAAGCATTCCTGGAGAAGTTCAGAGATGAAAATGAAACTGAATCAGCACCTATACAGTAATTGAGACAGAACCCCGTGAAACACAAGCATGAGTCCTCAGGTAAGTACTCTTTTGATTCCTTATGTTCTCCTTATTGTTATGCTGGAGGGATGATGTGTAGGATTTGGGGGTTGCATGATTCCTCAAAATTCTCAATAGAGATGGTACCTTTAATGGAAGCAGCAGTCAATAGCGAAATAATGGATTAGGGGAATATATTATCTGATAAGTTAGCAACAGCTATTCTTGAGTTCAGAAACAAAACCCGCATTACTGATAGGTTTATTCCTCCATTTCATTTTAGTGCCTACATCTTAGATACTCTCTGTTTTAACTCCGAATTTCCTATGCTGGGATGGAGATGGACTCCATAGGACCCCATGCCCATTCATATCTATCACCAGAAGTTGTGGAAAGCCCATTATAAACACCACCTATATCAAGTTTGCAATGGATTTATGCTACCCATTTACTATGCAATTTTCGACAAACCTACTCGTAAGATTTCTTCACAAGCAGAGATTGACTTGATAGCCTTAGGAAACTGGTTCGGAGAAGATAAGTTTACATATATAAGAGTTTTCGGCAGCCATGCCAGACCTCATGTTTCCCCTTGTACATACCCAACAAACTATTGGCTTGAGAGATAGCATATCAGCTTACATCCGCAGGAGCGACCAAGACTCTGAGGAATTCAAAGAAGCAAGTTTGGCCTCCTTTTCCTCTAAGGTGTGGCGTTTACACTCTGCATGACTATAAACATGCAGAGAAAGAAGCAGAAAAGATAAATATACTAAATCTTGCCACTCTTCCTAACAGATGATTTGATCCAAGGAAAATCGTCTATAATGTACTGGATCAGGCAAAACTCACTAAATTTGAACATAAAGAAGATGAGTTTGATGATCTATTTTCTTCGGCGGAGTCATTATTTTAGGTTCAATAATTAGCTAAAATGAGATATCACGATGATGGGTTAGTAGAATTTAACAAACTTAGAGAGCAGAGGTTGAAAACTCTGCCTCTAGATTTGTTAGCCACTGCCCTGACGACACAGTCAAACGAGCGTGAACAACAACTTACGAATGAACCTCCTGCTACATTAGAAATTTTTGAAGAAGTCCAAAGAAAAGAGCAGGAGGAATTCCAGAGGAAAGAACAGGAAGAAGTACAGAGGAAAGAACAAGAGGAAGCACAGAGGAAAGAGCAAGAGAAAATATAAGAGGAAGAACTGAAAAAGGAACAGGATAAGAGCAGCAAGGATGTGAATGTCGATACCCAGATTGACCCGAGATTGCTCCAGGAATGGCAACAATTCGACTCAATCATAAGAAATCTAGAAAGCTCAAAATATGTTGATACATCCAAAGCGACTGATACACCGGATATAGCGTCAAAAGAGGTTCCAAGCGAAGGAACCAACGGTCTACCCCCTACTACAGGCTTAGAAATAATTCCCAAAGATCCTTTGGATCAAATCATTTTGCAAGTGGAGGATATACCTCCATTGGATGTCTTTTACAGCCCAAAGCACAGGGCCGTAGTAAAGCGACAGTGGAAAAGGAGAAGGATTGATCAACCTTCCCTCTTCCCTGAACAAACAGTGTCAGCCAATGTAGTTTGGACAGAGGAGTTCAATCCTTCCGATGACCTAACAAAGTTGTCCCAGTATGCTGGAGCCTATTCGGCAGCCACCACGGACAAGGCATCAGAAGTGAGTAATTTGTTAAAAGAAAAGACCAGGCAATCATTTGTTACAAGCACAGCTATCGGAGGCACAACAGAAAGCAGAACAATTAGAACATTAATTGTCAACACAGCAACAGTTAAATAATCAACTGAACAAGAAGTTACATGAAGAGAAACAGAGGGTAGATTCGAGCGCGATTCAAAGGTAGAAAGAATTATTGAAGGCATTATCAAAATTGAAGACGATGAATGAATAGATGGTAAAGATAAAAGATGAGCAAATTGCTCAATTATCACTTCAAATAGAGAAGTTCAAGAGTCTTTCACAGCCTGCCGATTTTAGGGCAGAAGCACTACAGATTAATAAGGCACTGGTAACACAAATAAGATTATTGTGTCATAAAATTGCTCAAGTTGAACCCCTGTGTGACATAACAACATCAATAATCGATAAATCAATCGATGCTAGACAGGACTTAGAGCAGGCTGATGAGACCTTAACAAATTTTCTTACTTGGCAGGACACTAGTGAGGGATAGGCAGCAAACTTGCCTAAAATCCTAGAATCACAGAAAGAAATTCTATTCATGGAATGGCAGTCCCAATTGATGAAGGTAGAGAGAGCAGTTTCTAGATGCAAATTATCCACAAGTAATTTGATTGAATTAATTAACAATACTCTCTATTTATCTAATATGATCTCTCAATGTACACCAGGTAAATTACTATCGGCTAAGACATTGGAGAATCATGTTATCAAGCTGGAAAAGAATGGGAGATTGATCACAGGTATTAAAAGTTTAACTTGGGACACCTATTGGTTGTTCCTAGTAAAACCATACAGCCAGAGAGCTTCCCTAAAGTGCCTAACATATGCAATCGGGTGTATCATTCCCAATATACATGATGCCACCTATTCTGCTCAACTCAATTCTCGTCTCAGCCGCCCTCAAGAAGTGGAACCGATGCTAGCGATATGCCAACTTAGGTCAAAAGGCAAACAGCCAGAGTGATGAATCATGCTGCTGACTACCAGATTGTTGTGGAGGAGATATTCAAGATCAAGTTATACCAATTTAGTAGCATTTTAATTTTGTAGTTAGTTAGTTTAATTAAGTATTTATAGACACTTTCTTGTATTTAGAAAGGGTCCTAAGTTTTTATATATGACTTAAACCTAAAGTTGCACTACTGTACTTCAGGTATATTTTTTTATAAAGACTAGGCTAATTATTCCAATTTTTGACAATGAAACTCTTATGTGGATGTGCACTACTGCCTTTATTTAAAAGTATCTCTGAGTTGAAAGAAGGAATTCGAATTGCGATTGATGTTGGGAGTGATTTGCAACTCATATGGTACTACTATCTATGTTTGAATTCATTCTTTTTATGTGAATTGTTATTTGATCATTCTTGCTATTATTGAATATATGCATGTGTTTCAACAACATTCTTTATACTTTCCACTATTGGATGTTTACAGCGTGCTTTTCTTTTAATCATACACGTGTCAGTAATATAAAAAGACAAGTGTAACAATGTTTTATTAATTACTTTGTTCAACTATTTGAACAAAGCAATTATTATATGAAGGAATGTCTATGTTTATTGAATAGAGTCATCTATATGCCTATTGATGAACAAAGATCATCAAACGTTGCACTTAATAATAGAAGCTTCCCGGGATAGAATAGTTATTTGTATTTTCGCTTTTTAGATTAAGTCATTCATCCATTATTACTTATTAGAACACCAGTCACTCATCCATCCCTTTTTATTCATCACTGGGAAACTGGTCCCATTATATCCAGTCGGAGCCACCATCCCAAACGGAAAAGGAGCTGCATTAAGGTCCAGACCTGGTGGTTATCCCCCGATGTTGATGCAATGATTTTCGAGGCATCAACACAGCTGTAGCAAGCAAAGGAAGGTGCATGACAGGTTCAAACACACAGGGGTTAAGATGAGTGTGCCTCTTGGAAAACTGTGATAGCATAAAGTTCACAAGGGAACACACGAGCAAAGATGCATCACAACATGGAAGGCAAGTTAGCTAGCAATCCAAAGTGATCATTAAACCAACAAAATGTTTCAAAAAGATTCATACATACATACACAGAAAATTCCATACATGCACGTGTAAGCAAATAAATACATATATCATTTAGAGTAAACCAGATAGCATAGAATACAATACAACATATGTATGAAACATGTTGGCTTTGATATATTAATAAGTGTAAGTCCTAATCATACAATACATCCATGTCTAACCACTAGTGCTGAGAGTGGAATGTTACAGCCACACTACCTGCTCCTCCAAAGAGATATCCTAGGTATGTGTAGTGGAGAAGCCAAGCGTTGTTACAATACTATCCAAGCCTTCTCTAAGACAGTCCTACTGGAAGCTTGGCTAAACAAAATCCTTTACAATGAGTTATGAGGTTCTATTTATAGCAAAGGATGGGGTGACCCTTGACATTCCCCTTTGTGACTATTCATCTACCGTCATGACTCTTCATCTACTCTATGATTGTTACCTCTAACTATCAACACTTGAACTTCCACTTAACAAGACATTACATTACAATGCACATATGCCCCTGTGAGACAAAATGGCTTGAGCGAGCCATGCAAGACATCACTAACAATCGGTCCATTATGATGAGACCAACTCTTTGACATGCTTGTGATGGTGAATGTGGTGAGTTGATGCCAAGCTTGGTTGTCTATGATGGTGTGCATGCACTCCATGGTGACCTATTTCTTAAGAAAACTCTTTCCTCTCTTGCATCGAGGTGCATTGTTGGCTCCTCCATCCAACTCTTTTGCTAGCATGCGCATGGTCTTCTTGGGTGTGACCAAACTAGCAACACAATGATGCATAAGGTCCATGTTGATCTTCTAGTGTGTGATGGTGGTCATGCACGTCAACCGTCAACTACATGTTCAGCTCCAATTGGACTTTCTTATTGTCTTTGCTTCGGTGAGTGTGTTGAATGGGTGGGATCACATTAGTGCGCATAATGACATACATATTTTTGAATTCTCTTGCATATGATCAACAAAACTACTCACCATGTATGCTCCATGCCCACTATTGGGATGGATCTATAACTTGTACAGGTGCAGTTTCATCCTTGAGTGCATGTTACATCTGCTCATGTGCCTGTTCCTGCTGCAACTCATTCTCTTGTCTATGCAATTCTCGTTCTTCCTTGAATTTCGGATTCAACTCATGCAAATCTTTCTATGTTTCACTCTTCGCCCTTGTGCAATCTTCATGTTGCACTATCCCCTCATAGCTTGAGTCTCCAAAGTTTCTTTCATCATAAGTGGATCTGCTTGAGCTTGCAACTTTGTTCAGCGTCCGTGTTGTCAAAAACCTTCCTCTTATGTTCGTTGCATCAGGTATGTTTCCTTCAACTCCTGTTCATGGTGCTACTTATTGTGATGTTACTGCCATCATATCTTGATGTCCTTGTCTAAGAACAACTTGATTTCTTTATGGGTAGGCAAGTTCATAGACACTTGATCGACTGCATCCCTAAGTGTGTTATGAATAGTCTCTTCAACTCTACTCTCCTGGAAGCCATTGTACCTGTACTGTTAAGAGGCAGATGAACACTTGTGATACTTGGAGACATAGCAACACTCATGGCAAGGAATTTGTCAGTTGAAAACCAAAACAAACTTGAGAACTAACTTGTAACATACCTGTGTGACTGATCATGAAAGTCACGTAATTTCTGTCGGGAGGCTAGGAGACTAACTGCCAAAACAACACAAGGCACGGTTCGGGCTATCGGGAGGCTGACTGACTGCTAGAATAACATAATGCACACTCCATCCTAGCTACTAAGTATTAAAACTGCACAATGCACAATTTCAGTCAATAGTGACTTGCAACCAGCAAACTACATTACACAGTTTCTGGGGCCAAGAAGACATTGCCTCCTAGAATTGCACAATGCAAGCCTAGAGTTCAATTTCTGGATAGACATGGCTAATTTTTGGAGAGAAGGTAGAGTCTTTGCTTTTGGAAATTCACAGTGCGAGCAGGGCAAGGCATAGTCCGAGCCAAGGCAGTCTAGTCCAGCCAACGGGTGACTGAAAACATGAGAAAGCAAACATTTCATTAAAATTGGAAATTTTTTATTACAAGGACATCACTAAAGTTGAGTTTTTTGGTTATTTTGAAATTGTAGATCCACCATTTAATTCCAAATTTAATGAAATATGTGTTAGAAGTGTGAATGAATGACGAGATGAGTGCAAACCATAGTGAATGATCCTTCATGAAAACACCAAGTGTAGGATTCGGGAAATGGGAAGGTATGCATGTGTGTGAAGCGAGTTGCCGCAATGACGACCGTCTATGCCAAAGTAGTTTCATGCATGCGACAATAATGAGATGTTAACAAAAACTAAAATGGTGCTAGTAGAAGCTAGTATGTATCAAAATAGTAGCAAGCATTCACTCAAATGAAGCAGACAACATTCATATGAAGCGAAACACAAAAAGAGTAAAAATTGCAGCAGTTGAGCTGAATGTGTTGACAACTCCTAGATTTAATGTGGGATGTTAGAGCTGCAAGATCGATGTGAGGAATGGTTCATGAGTTTTGATAAAATTGAGGTTACGATGCACATGCCACAAATATATGGAAAGTGACACTTGGTGGGAGGTTTTTGAAATGATCCTTCCATGTAACCTCCAACTTCTAGAAATAGATCCTTGAATCAAGGGATTCCTTTGCATGCTACCTTGGGAGGAGCATCCCATGCATGGAAATCAGTTTCGTTGGGTTCCGGAGGGAATGGGTCAACTCAACTACACATGCAACAGTTTGCTCAGTTGGGAGGAAAAAATGTGTGTTTCTAGGAGGGAGCTCAGTTGGTTGCCAAGAGGGATTACACAAATTCTGGGCAGAGCAATTGACAACTTCTGAGAATTGCACAATTTCTAGGCTGAGAAACCTTGCTTGGAGGAATTGCATAATTTTCTTAATGAACAGTGACAAAAAGATTTACGTAATTCTAGAGCCTAGTAGGGTGCCAGACAGAGTTGCACAATTTATAGAGGGAAGGTTGGTTACCCTCTAGAATTGTGCAATTTCTAAAGGGAGTTGTTCACCTTATAGCTGGACCAAGTCCAACGAAACAGCCTGTGAGGGGCATACAACAATTTTTGATGGACAAGCTATCATTCTGAAAGGAAATCACTGATGCTTGTGTACTTGATGAAGCGAGACATGCTGATGTGAAAGGTTGGTACGGAGGCTCCCAAACGAAGAGAAGGAAAATTTTTTGAGGGTGGTTGTAGCTTCTACAACACTTGGCAACATAATGGTAGAACCCCAACTCTCTGAATGGACCTTGTTCATGAAAAGGAAGTCTAACACCTTTGGAAGTATTGTTCAGATCTCAGTTCATCTTAGTCTCCACACTTGCTTGATTGTAAGATGTAGCATCTTCCAAGCTCTTGGTCGATTGTCACAAATTCCAAGCCAAGTCAATGTAGTTGTTTTGATTTGGGTTGAGGGTTATATTGGTGCACAAGCATTATACTCGTCAGAGTTTTAGTTTCATCTCTGGTGTTGCTTTACTACCAGCAGGCCTGGTTAGTACCCCGACGGAGTTACGCGGGAACACAAGCATGGTTCCATTGCCATCAAGCATGGTCAGTACCCTGGTGGAGTTACTTGCATCACCTCTCTACGAAGAAGCCTTTCTGTCCTTTTTCCTTATTCATTTTTCATTTTTTTCAAAAAATTTTTGCTTTCTCATTATTTTTATTTTTCATCTTCATAATTGTGCATATCACTTATTTATTTCAGAGGTGGAAGAGGGATCCTGACTTATTGAGAGAAGAAAATGTTGTTCCTTCGCAGAAGTAGTTTATGTATATCTCCGACATGCTTTTTAAGGTTTTTCCCCTCACCTTACTCTACTTGACTAAGATGACAAGGATTAACTCAAAAACAACCAACCAGAGTAGGTGATACTAGTTAGCGCGCAAGCATTGTGTTTTCTCCAAGGTGCACTTCTAACAATAAGTATTTTCCATTGATATATCATGGACTAAAAGTAACAATTTCTTCATACAGTGGCAGGATGATAGATAACCAAGTAGTGATAGCTGCATAAGGCCTCTTGTACTTTACCCATGTCGTTCCAAGAGTCCTACATGGCTTCATACGAAACTAACATATGAGCTCAAAACAAGAGAACAAACAGAAAACAAAGAATAAGCAAAAGCAAACATGAAAGCAAAGAGATTAAGAAAACAAACAAGAAAGGAAACAAACACATAAGGAAAGAAGCAAACATGCATGTAAGAAAACAACTCAAAAGAAAATACTACTCCTACTCCTAAGCTAATAGTGCATGAGCCTAATTCCGTGAAGTGATATTTCTAATGTAGCCACCGGCGCATTCGTTGAGCCATGTTGGTGAAGGCATGGTTTGCGAACAAGACGTATTTGCGAACCAACAAACAAGAAAGATATAACAATGAAGACAAACACACTATGATCTTACAAGCATCCATGGAACAAAAAATGAGTGAAGCGCATGACATGCACTTTGTGGAATTGCCATGGTGTTGTGCTACACTACATGTAGATGTCGACTGTATGCATTCTCTTGACTATGACATGCAAGAAAATGTGAGAAAGGTATACCACTTACATTGTGCATGTGTGCTTGTGGTGTAAGGTTCTTCCAATGCATGAGTGATGGGATCGTGTAGTTTAAGTGTAGGAAGAGAAATATAGGTTCTTGGTTGATCATCAATGAAAAGCAAAGAGTGATGAGGAGCCTTACCTATTCCAACAATTTCTTGATTGAAATTGAAACCAACCTCAGGGAAGTGAGGACGTAAGATAACCATCAGCTTAGGCTAAAGTGCCTTGACAGTCTTGGAGGTTTCAACTTCATTGATAGATAGATCATCATAGACCAGTGTCTTAGATAGATTAACAACGATTGAAACAACATTGTGATTGGATGAAGAAGTAGAGAGATCACGACAACCAAGATCAAAAAATTCAGGATGTTTGTCGACATCCTCATGATTTGATGAATTGCGCAGAGGGATAGATGAGAAGCAAGGATGTTCACTCTCTATGTTTTCATAAATGACAGGTGATTGATTGGATGGATTTATGGAGGAATATGTGTCCTCTACACACTGTGATGACATGCTAACATCTGACGTGTCCTGTTAATATCCGGAAATGGGTTTTCACAGGAGAAATCAATAGTGGTAGAATCACAAGGGATTTCAGGATAAAGCGGATGAGGCACAACAGGAAGGGAGTCATCCTTCACCCTAGGTTCTTCTTTAGATTCGAACACACACTCATCATGAATGATGACACAGATTGGTTGCATAACACCAACTCCATCAACAACTTGATCCTCATTCACAACAGGTCACGAGTCTAGAATGGAAGAACACAAGATAGTACAATCTAGATGATCAATAGAACGTGGGGATGGAGGTTAAGGGAATGAATCCACACAATGACCAACAGGCTAGCAAGCCAAATCTATCTAGATATCAAGAGCTAGTTCGGTGGAAGGAAGTGACAGTTCAAAATGTTTCTGTGCATGATCTCCCACATCACTCCACGGTGGTGGAGCTGATTGAGGAGGTGAAGGCAGACAATTAGTTGTGACAGCAACTATGCATGCCTATGCTTGCCTAGCTCCATCACCAAAGTGTGCTAAGCAGGGTTTGGATATGCGAAGAAGATACTCAAATCTTCCATAAAGAAATTCCCAAGCAATTTCATCTTCGGGAAATCGGTATGCAAGATTACAAAACCATGTGTAAAATTGATCAATGGATTCATCACGGTGATTGAAATCATGGTCTAGGTTTGCGACCAGATGAGCAAGAGAATGAATAAATTTTTCGGGTAGCCTGGCACACTAGTGTATCGGGTGCCCTCAAAGCGTGTAGATGAACAATGCACAAGTCATGTACTGTTCAAGGATTCAATGTCTTTCGCATGAGCCTACAACGTTGACTGTGTGCCTAACCAAGGCTACATGGCCTCCACCATCAAATGTTTTATGTGACAAGTTATCTGAGAGATTTTCCAAGATAGTGAAGTTGTTTCCATAAGGCATACACTCCATAAGAGAAAATCTGTAGTTATTCATGATAGATATGTAGAGATTAAAAACAACTGTGAGGACTCAGCTTGTCATTTGGCCCTCATTCTAGTGCAAAAATGTTGATGGTGCTAGCCCTGCCAACATGTAAGGAGATCTCCGTGGTAAGAAGTTCCAATTAGACCTCAGACCATTTTATGTAGGAGTCCTAGCAGTGGGTCATATGGTAATTCCTTGACTATGATTTCACATAGAGGAAAGTAAGATGTCTTTGTTGGTAGCAAGGGTGTGACAGTTGCAGCAAGCAAGGAAGGTGCATGAGAGGTTCAAATACATGGGGGTTGAGATGAGTGTGGCCCTTGGAAACCTATGATAGCATGGTGTTAAGAAGGGAACACACGAGAAAAGATGCATCACAACATGGAAGGAAAGTTGGCTAGCAATCCAAAGTGATGGTTAAACCAACAACACATTTCCGAAAAATTCATACATACATACACAGAAAAGTCCATACATGCACGCGTAAGCAAACAAATACATATATCATTTAGAGTAAACCAGATAGCACATAATACATACAACATATGCATGAAACATGTTGGCTCTATTATATTAATAAGTGTAAGTTCCAGTCATACAATACATCCATGTCTGACCACTAGTTTTGACAACAGAATGTTACAGCCACAACCTCGTCCTCCAAAGAGATATACTAGCTCTACATAGTGGAGAAGCCAATGATCGTTACAATACAGTCCAAGTTCTCTCTAAGATAGTCCTATAAGAAGCTTGGCTAACCAAAAGCCTTTACAATGACTTATGAGGTTATATTTATAGCAAAGGGTGGGGTGACCCTTGACATTCAACTTTGTGATAGTTCAGCTACCCTCATGACTCTTCATCTACTTTATGACTCTTACGTCCAACTATTGACACTTGAACTTCCACTTGACAAGACATTACATTACAATGCATATGTGCCCCTGTGAGAGAAAATGGCTTGAGTAATCCAGAAAGACATCATTGATACTCGATCCATTGTGATGAGACCAACTCTTTGGCATGCTTGTGATGGTGAAGGTGGTGAGCTAATGCGAAGCTTGGTTGTCCATGATGGTGCGTATGCACTCCATGGTGACATCTTGCTGAAGTGAACTCTTGCCTCTATTGCATCCGGGTGCATTGTTATGGCTCCTCCATCCAACTCGCATACTAGCATTCACATGGTCTTCTTAGGTGTGACCGAACTGAAAACACACTAATGCAGAGGGTTTGTGTTGGTCTTCCAGTGTGTGATTGTGTTCATGCACATCAACTCTCAATTACATGTTCAGCTCCACTCGGACTTGCTTCTTGTCTTTGTCTCAGTGAGTGTGCTGAATGGGTGGGATTGCATGACTGTGCATGATGACATGCATACTACTGAATTCCCTTGCATGCGATCAACAAAAATGCTCACCATGTCTATTTTGTGCTAGCTTCTAGGATGGATATATAACTTGTACGGGCACATCTACATCCTTGAGTGTATGTTGTGCCGCTTGTTGTTCATGTTCCTAATGCAACTCATTCTCTCGTCTATGCAATTCATGTTCTTCCTTGAGTTGTTTCTTCAGCACATGCAACTCCTTCTCTCTTCTGCTCTCTGCCTTTGCATGATCTTCATGTCGTGTCGTCAACTCATAGTTTGAGTCTCCAAAGTTGCTATCATCACAAGTAGATCTGCTTGAGCTTGCAACTTTGTTTGACCTTTGTGTTGTCAACAACCTTCCACTTACATTCGTTGCATCCAGTATGTTGCCTTCAGCTGTTGTTCATGGTGTTCCTTACTGTGATGTTGTTGCAATCATATCTTGATGTCCTTATCTATGAACAACTTTATGTCTTTGTGGGTAGGCAAGTTCATAGGCACTTGATCGACTACATCGCCAAGTGTGCTCTGAACGATGTCTTCAACTCTGCTCTCCTGGAAACCATTGTACATGTATTTTTGAGAGTCAAATGAACACCTGTGATACCTGGAGACATGGAAATAGTCATGCCAAGCAATCTGTTAGTCGAAAACCAAAATGAACTTGAGAACCAACTTGCAACATACTTGTGTGACTGATCATGAAGGTCGTGCATTGGGAGGTCGAGAGACTGACTACCAAAACTGTGCAAGGCATAGTCCAGGTTGTCAGGGAGATGACTGATTGTTGGAACTGCGCAATGCATAGTCCAGTCTCACTTGCTGAGGACTGAAATTGTGCAATGCACAATTTTAGTCTGTAGTGACATGTAACTACCAAATTGCATTACGTAGTTTCTAGGGCCAACAGGACATTGCCTCCAAGAATTACAAAATGCCAAGGTAGAGGTCAGTGCCTAGGTAGACTTGCACAATTTGTGGAGAGAAGGCGAAGTCTTCACTTCCGAAAATGTGCAGTGCTAGCTGGGAAAGGCATGGTTCGGTCCAAGAAAGCCCAGTCTGACCAACGGGTGAATGAAAATATGAGAAATGTGAATGTATGATGAGAGGAGTGAAAACAAGAGTGAATGATCCTTCATTAAAACAACAAGTATAGGATTCAAGAAACAGGAAGGCATGCATGTGTGTGAAGTGAGTCACCACAACGGCGATTGTCCGTGCAAAAATAGTTTCATGCATGCGACATCTATGGGATGTTAACAAATACTGAAATGGTGCTAGTACAAGCTAGTATGTATCAAAATGATAGCAAGTGCTCAATGAAATCAAGTAGACAACATTCATACAAAGAAAAACACAAACAGTGTCAGAAACACAACACGAGACATGAAAAGTGGGCTTACCCCAAAACAGTTGAGTTGAATGTGCCGAGAAATCCTAGATGTAATGTGCGATGTCAGAGTTTCAAGATCGATGTGAGGAATGAGCTCTGCAACATCTAGTTAATGAGTTTCGATAAAATCGACATTATGACACACATGCCATAAATCTATGGAATGTGACACTTGGTAGGAGGTTTTTGAAATCATCCTTGCATGTAATCTCCAATTGCTAGAAATATATCCCTGAATCAGTGGTTTCCTTTGCATGATGCCTTAGGAGGAGCATCACATGCATGCAAATCAACCTTGCTCAGTCCCAGAGGGAACTAGTCAACTCAACTACACATGCAACAGTCTACTCAGCTGGGGCAAAACAAATGTGCATTTTTGGGAGGGAGCTAGGCTACCTGCCTAGAGGGATTGCACAATTTCTAGGTAGAGCAGTTGAGTGCTACCTAGAATTGTGCAATTTCTAGGTTGAGCAACCCTACTAGGAGGAATTTCACAATTTTCTCAGTGAACATTGACAGGAAGATTTGCGCAATTGTGGAGCCCAGTAGGTTGCCAGACAGAATTACGCAATTTCTGGAGGGAAGGTTGGTTGCCCTCCGTAATTGTGCAATTTCTTGAGGGAATTGCTTAGCCTATAGCAGAACAAAGTCCAATGAAACAACCTGTGAGGAACAAGTTTTGATGGATAGGTTGTCATTCTACAAGGAAATCACTGAAGCTTGTCTACTAGACGAAGCAAGACATGCTAGTGTGACAGGTTGGTAGGGAGCCTCCAAAACAAAGCTAAGGAAACATTTTGGGGGGGTAGTTGTAGCCGCTACAACAGAAAGACGAGAATCATTAATTGCCATTTTATTTATGAAAATAATGGAAATGAGGAGAAAAGGGAGGTGAGAGGTCACAGGTTGCATTTGACGAGGAAAATGAAGCAAAATAATGGAAAATGAAGAAAATAGAGGCCTCATTAATAAAAAGGCTTCTAAATATCAATTGGTAAGCTTTTCACAGGTTTTGGTATACCTCTCCTCTATTCTCTCTCTCTGTCATACTCTTGGAGACTTACAGTTTTCTTGGAGCACTCTTAGGGGAGTGTGGCATACTTGGAGTTTTGGAGCAAGCAGGAAAAGGAAGAGCTAGAAATGACAAGAGAAATCAGGATCAACATCTCCAAATAGAAATATCTTCATCTCTTGAGTTGCATGTATGGTTTCCTCACTAGTTTTTTCATGCTTTGAATATGCATGTGTTTTTCTAGTTATGATGTATCATTGGCATGGAGGATGGTCAGGATTGACAAGGTATTGCCTAGACTTGTAGTTTCCTAGATAGCCATGGAGATTGTGGATTTATTTCATTGTTTTTCTTTTGTGGGCTCATGTTGCCTTAGATTGGATTGAGGTATTAGTCCTAGAAGCCTTGGTTGGAAAAACACTCTAGAAGCCCTGTAACATATTGGGTTGAGTTACTAGTCTTAGAAGCCTTGGTTGGAAAAATTCTCTCGAAGCCCTTTCTGGGTTGATTTACTAGTCTTGGAAGTACTAATTGGACAAATGCTCTAGAAGCTTGATAAAAGTTGTCGGTTTAGTTACTAGTCCTGGAAGTCTTGATTGGAAAAATAGTCTAGAAGGCTTGGAAGGCTTGGATAGGGACCAACCTGATGATGGTTTTGTGATATCCAACTATGAGGTGGATTCACTATTGATGGGTTGAGGTGGATCACCTCCAAAAGCCTTGGATGGTTTTTCATTGATGTGTTTATGGGACCCATAAAGATTCTTGGAGTATGGCATGGGGATGACTAGCTGAAGAGAGATTTGGATGAGCCATGTCTACAATCGGCTGGAACATGGTAGTCCCTTACTAGGTTGGCTTTCACATAATTAGTATGAGGTTATTTCACCTTGTTACGTCATAAGTAATATATTTTTTTGTATGTGAATTATGTGGCTGTTGTTTTCTTGGTAATTTTGTTGTGATTATGTTGGTTATGAATATGTATTATGAAAATGGTTATGTATCAATCCCATCATGTTTTTACTTGTATATGAATGAATAATGTATTTATGGAATAATGGATGAAACTGCAACTAAAGTGATAAGGAAACAATGTCTGATAGTGAATCTCAGATGTGTATGAGACCCCTATGCTCAGATCTATTATTTGGACCTGTATATTACATATTCGTCATATGTTTGAAGATATTCCCATCATGATTAGTAGGGGTCCATTCAAGGTCTTATTCAAGTAATTTCATTAGTATAGTTATTTCCATGTTATCTTATTGTTATGAAGGCATGATCCAATTCTATGTAGTGACCTAGGCTCCAGGCCTGAAATTGTGGCTTAAATCCTAGGTAACATGGCACATAACTTAGCAAAAGAGTCTTGTACAATTACATTGGCTTGCAGGTGTATGAGAGTGTCAAGAGGTCCTTGAACACTAGGGTGCCCATAGCATGAGAGCATCCGAAGATCAAGTAGTTTTTGGCCGTGGGATCCCCCAAGGCATGTTTTGGGGCTTAAAGGCCAATTTTTTACTAAGTCCATTGTAATACTCCATGATTTGTGGGCACGGAGCATGAAGTTGTAATAGAGTCATATGGTTGTCCTCGCTTACTTTTGTAAATGTAGTGTTTGTTTGAGAGATCTACCCATGGTTCGTGAACCATGGGATTGTATAAATAGAGCGAGGCTCTAAGTGTAAAGAATCATGAAAGGAATTGATGACATATCTAAGAGGAAGCATTGAGTCAAAGTGTATAGTTGTGTCTTTGGGTTGTAGAGTAGGAGAAGGCTCTACAACTGAGTGCGCAGAGTCCTAGCAGTTCATAGCTGACTGTGCAAGGCAGGTTGACTCTATAACCATTGGAAGCATTAACAAAGATAAGCTTCACCATATTTTTGTGTATCTTTTCCTATTTGATGCATTGAAGTATATTGGCATGAATTGCATGTTCACTATTTATTTTCTGCGCAAACTTAGATGAATGTGCTGAATAAGTAAATATAATATAAGGTATCTGCTTACGCGAAGATAACTAATTGTCATAAGAATATAAGTAAGATCCATGGTGTGACTTGGGGAAATAGTGCAGATCGTTGCTGCAGCAGTGCGAAATCCCCACAACCCCTAGTTAGGGCTACGCAAAGGTGAATATAATACGGCGCAAAGGCCCCATAGGTTAGGGAAGTGCACGAAGTAACCTACGAAGTTATTCATAGGTGTACTAAATCAACCCTTCAGACATCTCAAGGGTGCTGAAACTTGGTTCCAGCATTCCCCATACTGCTTCAGCTGAGACCTTAGACCGCACTCTACGGACTGTTGCCGAAAGGGGTAGTAGTATAGGCATTTGTTTGGCTAATTAACCCCAAGCCTAGGTCAGGCCCCAACAAGCCAACAAATGGTTCCATTGTCGGGACCCAAATCTACATAAATATGTCTGATGTTGTATCATTGGAATCCAACTAAGAAAGAAATTGAAGGTTGGTTGGACAAGAGAATTCACGAGTTCATGGTGCAAGAGAATAGGAATTCATGAATATCAAAAGAAGAGTGCTTAGACTACTACCTGTACACATAGATCCACGAAATTTTCTTTGCATATTTCCTTACTGAGCTATATGAGTGGATCGTTGTTAGCAGATAGCCAAGGAAGGTGCAAACTCGATAGTCCTATTGTGTGGGCACAAGAGTTGGTGCACAGATTGCAAGAATCGAAGGATAAGATCGTGCGCATTGTTGATCACTAGCTCGATTGAATTATAGGAGGATTCAATACTGAGTTCGTGGTAGATACTTTAGTTAGCTATTGTGACGAAGAGAGACGCTTCCTCAAAGGACCACGAGGTAAGTGCGTTAAGTATCTGAACACTTCTATTAAAATGCTACTTTGTGAAAAGTGCATTATGAGAATACATTGATGTTCGGGGCTACACGAAGTGGGAGAATTTACAAAAACGGAGGTATTGCAGAACTAGAAACTAGCTCCTTGATTTCAACTCCATGAGGGGACGAGGAAGAGCTCACGAAGGTCTCACCAAGAGGTGAGATCAATTTGATAAGGCAGAGGATTCCATGCATACCACCCCCACCCACACCACTACCAGTTTCACCGCCTTCATCCCCATCTTCACCCATACCACCTCCACCACCACTATGAGTCAATATGGCAAGCGTGATAAAGTTGTCGGTGTTCAAGGGAGTAGGAAACAAAGATCCAGACCAATTTTGGTTCATGATAAAATCTTTATGGGAAGTGCAGGGAGTTATATATGACAATGTAAATAAAGCGACATTGGTCAGTGCTATGTAGGATCACGTGCTAACCTAGTATATTAAGCATTCTAATGACAATCTGAATGCCAAGATCATGAATATCCAAATTGCGCTTAACAGTGAATTTAGCAGGCCGAAGTGCGAGGTGCAGTCGATCATTGGGTTCAAGGAGACCATGATGCTACCAGGCAAGACCCCCTGGGAATTAGATCAGAGACTGAAGTGCACGATTCGTGAAGCTAATATGACTTTGACGGATGGACAAAACCACGGATGGTTTATCGCATCACTAACATCACATTTAAGGAATGCGTTGTCACAACAAAGGTTAACAACTTAGGTAAAGGCCTTAGAAATTGTGATGGGGCTGCATGAGACCCCAATACACGACCCTAGCCTAGGAGTTCAGTAGATCCATGCACAGTTGAAAAACTTGTGCCTTGAGATATAGAGTTTGAAACAGGACAAGACAACTTGCCCAAAAGTGTGCGACAAGGTACGATGTGTTAAATGTAAGGGTGAGGGTCATGAAAAGGACCACTGCCCACTGTTCACAAATTACCTCGTGAGAGGAGGACTGATGCCATTAAGACCGAAGGCCAAAGTAGGACCTAGCATGGTGACTGCGTTGTGGTGTGCGATTTGTCAAATGGGAAGAAAGCATGCTATGACAACTGTCATTTGCTGTAGAAGTACATGCATAATTTACAATAATTGTTTTGTAATTTCTGTAGATCAATGGGACATGATGAGTACACCTATAGAGGCTATGGGCTGATGATGGATAGGACTTCCACCTACAGAGTTCAAGCCGAAATGTGCCCCCTGACCAGAATGCAAGAGTGGCATCAGATTTTAGGGGCCTGGACGACCCCGAGGTGGAGGAGGACCTAGAAGAGGTCATGGGTAGTTGATATGTTACAATTGCGGGGGCCCAGGACATTATGCCCATGATTGTACAAATCCTTCGCATCCATCATGCTTGTATTGTACCTTTCTTGATCATGAAACATAGGATTGTTCGACACTGATAGCGAGGTTGTGCGACAAGGGAGCACTCCAACATCCCTCGACTCAGAACCTACAAATGATGAGGTCTAAGCCATGTGAGGAAGACTGTAACATAAACATTGTGCTCCAAAGTGGGATGACGACAGGGGATGATAAAGGAAAGCATCCTGAAGATAGTACTTGGGTTCACAAGGCTCCAATGAAAGAACTAGAGTTTGATTGGGAGTGCACTAAGGAAACCTTCATGGAAGATATGAAGAGCTTCACTGATGCCTCCACTTCAGGAAGAAAAGGTAGAATGGAGCTGAAAATGGACCCATCGATGCTCATTTCATTCCTAAAAATATGCATGAAGCTATTGCATGATAGTAAGGTTGTAGAGGGATTGTAGGAGCTCATAAATAGATGCATTGGGATTTCACTAGAGAACCATGCGTAGTCTAGAAGATTGGAAACCATGCGAAAAGGATGGGAAGAGAAATGAGATTGACCACGTAGATTGGAGAATATGAGATGGACCAAGTGATTTTGGACATAGGGTCGGATGTGAACATCTTGCCAAAGCAGACATGGGAGTGCACGCGAAGGCCTATCTTGCAATGGTCTCCTATTCAGCTGCGAATGGTGAACCAGCAAAGGATCCTACCTATGGGAATATTGCTGGGAATCACCATGGATATTGAAGGAACAAGCGTGCTAGCGGATTTTGATGTGATAGAGATTGTTGATGACAACAATCCCTACCTTGCGTTATTAGGTATAGATTGGGCCACTGGCATGAATGCGGTGATAAATTTGAAGAAGCGGAAGATGATTTTTGAGAAAAAGTCTCTGGGTGTAGTCATACCTTTGGACCCTGTAGAAGGATCATGCTACATAGAGTCAGTGCGTGACTGACATAGACTGCATGTACAAGATAATTGTGCAAGAACAACACTGGGTAAATCGCACCATGGATGGATGAATCTCATGGGAGCGTGAAAGCCCCTATACATTAGATTGAAATGAAGAGATAGAGCGATGGCAGAACTGGTTACATGAAGTAACCACGCTGAACTGCAACATGATGACAAGATCGCTATGTTGCATATCATTGGAAGTAAGGGATCTGCCTACGTATGATGGGTTAAGCAAGGTAGATTCCTTCCTGAATAGATTTGAAAAAGAGGTGTCGTAACAACAATGTTTCGAGGCTTTGAAATGGGTACTACGCGCTACTCTCGTGAGGTGGTGGGGTACACACCAAGGAAGCTTTTAGGACTGGCGTGAATGTAGGAGAATGATGTGCATGCATTTTGGGAAGCCTCAGATGAAACTAGCACACAAGAATGATGGACAGGATGATCCACGCACACATTTGTCCAAGTAGGTACATGCATATGGTAAACAACCTACGTGGATGCACATGAACTTCAAGTTCGGGAACATGGTGAATAAGTAGGTTTTGGAAAGGCAATTGCACAAATGGTCCCTCCAGTTGGGGCGACAAAGTCAGGAAGGAATGAGTGTGTAGAAGGTTACTCACACGAAAGCTTTTAACGAAGTGTGTGAAGGACTGGGTAGGGTATATAATTCATAGCAGAGTGATTGGGACCTGTGCATACTAGAAATTCTATGGGCTTATAGGACAACGTGCAAAAAACTGATAGGGCGGACACCTTCTAGGTTGGCATATGGAAAAAACATTGTAGCTCCAATAGAGTACAACATGCCTAGTCTGTGAATAGTAGCATCGGTAGATATGATAGTTCGCACTGTCTTGGAAGAAGGGATCACATAGCTAAACAAAGTAGAATGCTTGGAACCTAAGGAAGAAATATGACAGGGTGATATTAGGCTCCAAGAAATTATGAAAGAAGGGGTGCGATTAAGGGAGAAAATCGCTCTGATAGAAGCGGATGTCAAGAAGCTTGAGGAATAAATAAAGAAGGATTTTCTTGATAAGAAAACCAGGAGATAAAACAAGGTGTGCACGACTATGGTGATGAATTTCGGGACTACCACCAACAGTTGATCAGCTTGATGCCTTGGATTAGAATGCATATTACTAAAGGGATCACCCATGGTAGCGCGATGCCAATGGTAAAGTGCGTGATGCAGACAGTAAAAATAAAAGGAATATTTTTTCTAGGAAAAGTGATGGATGACTGGTTGAAACCCTATACTAGTGGCGCGACCACTTGACTATCCATGGGAAGTACAGTCTTAGCGCTATCGGTAGTTGAAAGGAGGTGCGGGACTATAAACTACTCTACCCAAGAGATGCGTGATGTCGGAGGCGTGTGCAAAAGAAAAGTGCCACAAGGTCTGCGACCATGCAATGGGGGCTACACTGCCACACAGGTTGGCTGGAAAGTGACCATTGCAATCACTATTCACGATGTGATGCTTGACTTGAGACCAAATGGAGCGGGTGATAGGGATTTAAGACAAGCTTTATGGGAAACATTTGGGAAAATCTACCACTAAGGGACCATTAATGCACTGGACTTGGGGGGAACTGTCATATTCAAATTCAAAAGGCACTATAAAATACAAAGGGCGGACCAACAAACAACATTTGGTCATTTCCGAATTAAGCTATCATGCACCCTTAGTATTCAAAACCGAGGTCTGTTTATCCTGTGGAGAGCAATGGTTGAGCACCTAAGTGAACGGTTGAGAGATTTCTAGATGAAAAATATGGCAGCATCTGAAGAAGATAGGGAAATCGCTGATATGACTGTCGAAGAAGCCACGTAGGCCATGACCATAAAAGGTACCCCTGAGAGCACCAAGATTGTTGTGGAAATCCCTAAATCACCACGCACACCGAGAGCGAAGAAAGACAAATAGCCAATGATTCCAGTGCATGTGTCCCCCGAAAGCCCGCTGCGAACTATATTAACTATCGACGAAAAAGGGAAAGTGGTTAACCAGGAAATCGATGAGGAGGAAGAAGACCTTGAGGACCTCATAATTGAAGAGGATGAGGGCATGAAGGAAGAAACTGAGGGTGTGGTCCCTCTAACAAAGCTTCCCGCATCTGTCCCTTTGTAAAAGGGAAAGGCGAAGGTGTTGAAGGATCTTTATGAGAGAAATAGCTCTCTGTAGACTCTACTCCTCCTAAACGATATCATCCTTGAAGGAACACACTTGGGAAGGGTGTCGAGCTTAAAATTCAAAGACTGGGATCTCGCTGATCATGTGAAATTCCCTCACATGGAGATTGTGCACCTCATGAAGTGAAAGAAACACACAGTGGCGGGAATCATAGAGCTGGAGCCACCCAAGTGGTTGCATGAAGTCAAAAAGGCAGGGTTGTCTACCTTGATCTAGGTGGCACATTACCATTATGCCCCAGTGACTCTCTCTACTTGGTGCATGGTGCGTGCTTATGGTTGGAGGAGCCCATCCCCATCACAGACCACCTAATCCATCAAGCTACATGACTCTTATGTAAAGGCGAAGACCTCGCCGATATTTCAGAGGGGAAGAGCAGTGATTTGGCCATCGTAGAGGCCATGAAAAATAAATACAAGCTAGAGAAGAAAAATAGGGGCTACGTGATCTCCAGTATCAACAATAAATAAGTCACAGCAACAACTTAGATATTAGTGGGTAAGGTCATGCAGAAGTGTCATGCAGACGAGGTGTCCGTGTCGGTGGTGGCACGTTTTGGGTAGTGCACATAAGGGGTCCCATTTAATTGGTCTGAATTCTTGTCCAAGGAGTTCCTGAAGAATTGCCGCAAGGCATAACAATAAGGAAAAACTTTCCACTATGCATGGATTTCGCTGTCCATAATGCTCGTGGCTAGGGAATTCTCAAAGGATAGCAAGTTCCCCACAATTTCGATGGATTTCTGGGAGGCCGCAAAGTATACTTCATTGTGGGCCACTAAGGACACGAACAGGGTCTGTGACGATAAAATATTCTAGGTGTTCATGGAGATGAACATCAAAATGGGGATTAACCACAAGCTGTAGTTATTACCCACTATCTACAATAGCCTGGAAAATTTCGCAGAGTTTAAAGTGGACTTTCATCACATCTACCTCAAAGTGTGCAAGGACCCTACAAAGAAGTGGAATGAACTACCTTATATAGCCATAGATGATATGATATTCGATGTGCTTGAGACGTGGTTGCTAGAGTGGCACGCTCCAGACATCTTTACGCTGCAAAAGTTTGCTACGCAGAAAACGAAGGAGGAGGAAAAACTATGCATGGCGTAGTTGGAAAAAAAGAAAAGGAAAGAAGAAATAGTAGGAAAGGCACAAGAAGCATGAGAAGCTGTGCAGACAACAACAAAACAACAAAAGGCCACAACAGCAGCACAGAAGGCAACAGAGAAGAGGTAGAGGAGGTTGGTGTGGACCCATGAATAGCGTCAACACAATTGAAGCGCTAGTGCCTGAGTGAGAGGACGGGGCCACACAAGAAGGTAAATGTGTTCAAGTTGTCTATCGACCCTATCACCCTCACTAAGGGGGGTCTGTATGATATAGGGGAGACGGTGCATGATGTCACCACAAAGGCCCTTCAAAACTTTGCAAAGGAGAATCAGATTGTGTCCTCCGAGTGTAGATTCAGGAGTTGTAGGTACGCACTCCTTAGGTTCGTACTCTCTCGACTAGCCTCACAGTAGGAACAGTCGCAACCAAGGAAATGTTGTGCGCTCATATGACCAACACAATAGTTCTGCCAAAAGTGGCACTGGTTACATCAAATGAGGCTGACAGGCCTACGGTCAGTACATTGAAAGGTATAGGGATCAAAATGGTTATGCTCCCATGGGATACACTCTATAGTCTATAGGATGGGATTACTGTAAAACTGTGGGCTAGGGAGGGCCGCGCGCTGCAAGTGTTGAGTGAGCAGAAGATCAACATGGAGTAGTTGAGCTTACAGCATGACAAGGTCATGACTTAGAATAGACATATGGTTTGGGTACTTGAAGAAGCCTACAAGATGGTCCTTGACTTGGCCATCCTTGTAGAAGCACCAGTAGAGGCGCACATCTAGAGATTAGTAGCAGGGGTGCGTGAGGTGCAAGAAGAAATGGCCAATGTTCAGCTGGAGATGAACCTCCAGATAGTAGAGTTGTGGTTGAAGGTGCATCCTTCAAATCCTCTAGAGGTAAGGAAACAACATGTTAACACCATTACATCAGGGCTAGAGGAGATCAGCAGTGCAGTAAGAGACTGCACCATAATGTTGGAAGAATCATTCGAGGTCCTCACAAATCTGTAGGAGGACTCGAACATACAATGCTGAGAAACAAAGGCACGTGAGCTATAGCATTAGTATGACAATGTCAAGGGGACCGTGCAGACGGTGGCCCTCAATCAGAGGCTTGCATGAATGCAACATGCCAAAGCACTTAAAGAACAAGCAGACGTAGCGTGACACAAAGAGGCAGTTTTGAAGGTGAGTGTTCAGTGTTAGATTGATGAGGCCCTCGTAATCACAACAAAAATTGAAGGCAAGCTCACACAGATGTTGGGGATGTAGGAACAGATACAAGGGAGAAGTCTTGACATCGTGGTCTCGGAGCAACAAGTTGAGCAGATTCAGTAGGCAGCCGCTCATTGCATTGCCGACCTCGTAGCCATTCAAGCAGAGTTGAGAGGTCTCCATGCGAAGATTTCCACACCGCTAGAGTGACTAGAGGGCAAGTCATAATGTTTTTGTTCGGGGCCTGTTCGGCGTGGGATCCCCCCAAGGCATGTTTCGGGGCTTAAATCCCAAGTTTTAACTAAGTCCATTGTAAAGACTCTGCGGTTTGTCGGTGCGGAGCTCGAAGTGGTAATAGAGTCATAGGGTTGTCTGCCCTTTCTTTTGTAAATGTAGTGTAAGTTTGAGAGATCTACCCATGGTCCATGGACCATGGGATTGTATAAATAGAGCAAGGCTCTAAGTGTAAAGAATCATGCAAGGGATCGATGATAGATCTAAGAAGAAAGCATTGAGTCAAAGTGTAGAGTTGTGTCTTTGTGTCGTAGAGTAGGAGAAGGCTCTGCAACCAACAGCGCAGAGGCCTAGTAGTCCACAGCTGAGTGGGTGAATCCCTACAATTGAGTGTGTAGGGTAGGTCGAGTCTGTAACCATTGGAAGCATTAATAAAGAGAAGTTTTACCATATTTCTATGTCTTTTCATGTTTTATGCATTGAAGTATATTGGGCATGAATTGCACTTTTATTGTTTATTTGTTGCATGCACTTAGATGAATGTGTTGAATAAGTAAATATAATATAAGATAGCTGCTTACACGAAGATAACTAATTGCCATAAGAAGATAAGTAAGATCCACAGTGCGACTTGGGGAAATAGTTTAGATCACTGCTCCAGCAGTGCGAAAGCACCACAACCCTTGGTTATGGTTACGCGAGGGTGAATATAACAGGGTGTGAAGGCCCCACAGGTCAAGGAAGTGCACGAAGTAACCTGCAGGAAGGTATTCACAGGTGGACTAAATCAACCCCTGAGACATCTCAAGGAGGCAGAAACTTGGTTCTAACATCCCCCCATACTGCTTCAGGTAAGACCTCAGTCCGCGTTCCGCGGACTATTACCGAAAGGGCAAGCTATACAGGGATTTGTTCGGTTAATTAACTCTGAACTTGGGTGAGGCCCCAAGAAGCCAACATTAGTCCAAAATATCATTGGGACCTAGGGGTTGCTTGGCAGAAAGATTGGGTTCGTTTTTGAGGGTCCTAATGTTAATGGTGGATGTCTATATCGTGTGTTTTCGTTGGTTCTACTTCCTTACCTTGAATTGGGAGGTCAAATCATATCATAGTGGCCTCTCATCACATGTTTACCTTGGCTTTCCAACTACTTGGGTAGATATGAGAGGAGGGTGTTACAATTTTTGTTGTAACAATTTTATTCAGTTAAATTGATTTATGATAACTTAAACTAATTATAACTGTTGGAGGAACTAGTTGGTGGTCTAGAAGTGGGGTGAAACTTCAATGTTTAACCAATTAACTTATCAATCAGCCTAAATTAACTGATTCTTGTACTAAATTTAAGTTACCCAGATGATATTTGAGTTCTAGTGCAGTCTACTATCAGTTGTAAACTAGCTCAAGTTGTATAGATGTTTCATGAATTCACATGAAGGACCTAAAGGAATTTCACAATCTACATGAAAGAACTTCTTGTTAAATAGGGGCATTATTCCCAAGGGAACAATGCAAGGGAATAGGAGCTTGGGAGGAAGCAGAATTCACTGAGTATTGGCGAGAGTAAACTTGTGAGGTAGTTAGATAGATTATACTTGTGTAGAGGTTGTTTAGGCTTGAAAGAGAATTGCATTTTCTTCTCTATTTTTCTGATCTAATGAAATACACAGATAGGAAGGCATTTTGAGTAGCAATATTTCCCCTTAGATGAATCTCTAAGACTATTTGATTGAATCTTGTCTCATAATGGGGTGCAAATTTAGTTTTTAATTAGTTAACTGATAAATCAACCTAAATTAACTCATGCATGAATAAAATTTGAGTTACCCAATGGAGATTGGAGTTCAAGGGCAACGTACTATCAGTTGGAAACTAGTTCAAGTTGCATAGATGGTGCAAGTAGTCAGAAGAAGGACCTAAAATAATCACGCAATATAGATGAGGGAATGTAACACCCTCTCCTCCCAGTTCCACCAAAACAACTGATCAACTGGGGTAAACATGCAATGATAGATGTCAATATAAGGGATTCAACTTCCTTCGTGACCTTAAGGAAATGGAACCGACGAAACATATCAAACAAACCCATCCATATCAGCAATAACACCCTCAAGATACATGTCAACCACTTAGACATCCTGTCCTTGAGTCCCACTGATGATTTAATCCTTTTAACCCCTCATCGCTCTCATGCTATAAGCAATAAAGTGACCATAAGCCAATGTCTCTCTCATAGGCCTATGTGCCAATGTCCCTACACCCTTTTCAGCAGACCTGTGCCATTGTCCCTAAGATTTGAGCCAATTTTCTAGCCCAAAACCCCAGCCTCTACCTAGAACTTGTTATAACCTTCAAAATACGTCAAGTGCATGATGACAATATAAAAAAATCGAAAATCAACCTCGGGACTAGGCCTGAACATCGCCAATCGGGACTGACATTCTGTCAAACTCTTGGCATTAATGAAAGCTATAGGTCTAGGAGGCAAGACAAAGCATTAATGACTGAAAGAACTTATGAAACATAACTAGAAGGATCACCATCTTCTCCATTGAACTATTATATCATCAATTAGGTCTTGCACCCATCCATTTAACAACTACAAGTAAATACATCAAATAACCATGACATGAACCATTCATATAACCATGCTTATAACCAACATAAAACCATATAAATATTAGAGATATGACAACTGTTAAATACACATATAAATGAGTGCAAAAGTAAGAAAACTTAACTTTTATTAATAATAGGGAAATCTGGCTAGGTTTGGTACTTCCATGTACCACCCGACCGTAGACATGGATGAGCCAAATATATCTTTCAGCCAGTCACCCTCATGGCATATTCAAAGCATGAATGTGCGATCTTATAGAACAATGATTCCAACAACAACCAATGGAATCCAATGGCTAAACCACCTCCACATTCATCAAATTGTGATCACACCAAAAGTGGTGCTCCGATCACAATCAAACCTAACATGGTGTGATATCTGGAATCCACCACTATCCTTGAGGAATTTTCTATATCCTCTTCTTTGAGGCTTTACTGTAATCCAATCTTGGATTACTAGGACCTAAGTTGATACCATCCTCGCAGGCTTTACCGCAATCCCAACGTAGATCACGAGGCCCTAAACCAAGACTTTTCCCCCATATTTACCATGTACCCCGCCAAAAATGATCAAGGGATTCCTAGGCCTTTGGGAATGAAACTTGAGACCACCTTTGCCCCAGGTTCTGATATCTATCCAGCGAATCAAAGCTCAAAACTGAGATAAACATCTAAACATACCACGGCATTCGAAAAATGGAAAGGCTACACTGAAAACCACTATCATAACTCAGAAAGACCATGCCACTTAAAACAAGAGAACCATACACCAACATGCAAGGCCATGCATGTCCAAAAAAACTAGGAAATAATGCATGCAAAAGGTTACCTACAAGTATTCCTGTTGAAGCTACTTGATTATGAATTTCCTTCCTTGATCCTTTCTTTCCTTCCTTTCCTTTCTGCTTTCTTTTCCTTCCTTGCACCAAAGCTAGAGTGCTCCAAGAAAAAACTAATTCAATAAGAGTTAGTGAGAGAGAGAGAATAATGAGAGAGCTAAAAATTTTAACTAATGAAAGGTTACCAGCTAATCCTTATAAGCCTTTTTATTAATGGGGGCTCTATTTTCTTCCTTTTCCATTATTTTTCTTCAATTTCCTCCTCACATGCAACCTATGACCTTTCACCTTATTTTTCTTTTATATTACTTCATTTTCATAATTAATGTGCCAAAAATGCCTTTTTTCCTTTTAATGCCTTTGCCTTAGACTTTACCAATTTTCCTTAGCTAAAAACCACATTCAGTGAAGCCCACTATGATATCTTGGCCCTAAATTTAGCTCGAAATAAGTTTCCCTTAATCGTGATCTTATTTTTCCTTTATTAACTTTTATTACATGGAATTTTCACCAGGGCTCTTACAAAAACCTCCCCTTTGGGGAACACCATCCTCAGTGTTAAACCAAACCATGACCTCAACAAAACTGTTGAAAAGAAAACCTACTACCCATGGAGATTTATAACTTAGCTCGTTGTAGTATTTACAATGAAAGTCCTCCTCAAAAGAAAAACATCATGACAAGATAACAACCATAATAATATGATACCCATACCGCTTATTGCATCTTTATAACTTATCTCATGGTGGTATTTTCATCCATATACATATACATACATATACCAAAACATTAGCAAAACACATGCCAAACATAAACCAACATCAAACCAAAACTACTTTGCCTCAACCAACAAAAAATAAAGGATACAGGGTTTGCATCTTATCCACGATCTCCCATGTAGCTTCTTTAGGCCCAAAATGCTTCCACTGCACTTTAACTTTCTCTATGGATTTGTTCCTGAGCATGAGATGTTTCCACTACAATATGCACTGGGGCTTCGGCTAGAACTCTCCTTCTTTCACCACCTATAATACAGACGAATCAATAACATGATCAACATCCTTTATATACTTCTTAAGCAATGAAATATGGAAAATTTCATGGAATTTCATAGTTGGAGGTAGTGCAAGTTGATATGCCACCAGTACTATCTTATCAAGGATTTCGAAAGCCCCACAATACTATGGTTCTAACTTGGCACATGAACCAATCCTTAAAGATATTTTATTGGGCTTGATGCACAAATACACATGCTCCCCAACCTAAAACTCCTTGAATACCTTGTGTTGATCTGCATAATTCTTATGTTTATCCTATGTTGCCTTTATATTCTTCTTTATAACCTACATTTCCGCCTCCATATCCAACAACATATCTAGTCCAAGGAGTACCACGTTCTCTAGATCACTCCAGTTGATGGGAGTGTTACAACTTTGTCCATACAATACCTCAAAAAGGCTCATCCTCAATGACTCCTGATAACCATTGTTGTATGTGAACTCAACCAATGGAAGATACTACTCCCATTTCTTCTACTGGTGCATCACGTACATTGTCAACATATCCTCCAAGATCATGTTGACCCTCTCTGTCTGTCCATTTGTCTGCAGATAATAAGTTGTGCTAAATGCAAACTCTATACCCAAGTCTATTAATAGCTCCTTCCAAAACATGGAAGTGAACTTTGCATCCTTGTCTAACACAATATTCTTTGGAATACCATCTAACCTCACTATCACTCTCGTTAACACCGACTCAACCTCACTGGTTGAATATGTAGTTTTTACTAGAATTAGGTGAGCTACCTTGCTCAACCTGTCAACCATGACCATAATAGAGTCATGCTTCCTTGTTTTCCTCAAAATACTTGTAATGAAATCCATGGAAATTACCTTCCATTTCCATTCCGAAAATGATATAGGCTGTAGTAAACTGCCTAGAGGCTTACATTCTGCCTTGATCTACTATCAATCTAAACATATAGCCACAAACTTTGCCACTTCCTTCTTCAGATTCGGCCAATAGTAAAACTTCTTCAACGCTGTCAACATCTTCTAGTATCCTGGATTACCCGAGTATGGTTTGATGTAAAACTCCCTCAAGATAAGCTTCTTGAGCTCATTTTAATTCGACACATAGATCTTGTCTCTAAAGCTCACCAGTTCATATTCCATGAGATGATAGTCTCAATCCTGATGACCTATACCATTACATGCACTTGTACCTATACTTGTATCTTTTCTCTTCTATAACATGTCCATAATCTCCATGCATTTTTCATCTCGCTCTCCTTCCTAAAATATCTTATCCTATAATTTTGCCCCATAAGAGCTCATAGCTTCTATATAGATTCATGCACAATATTGTAGTTCCAGGTCAAGACGGGCTTCGTGAGTTCATTTTGAAAGAAGCTCGCTGTGCAACATATATGGCTCAAGTGGGAGTTTAGAGGATCTATGTTGATTCAAATTAAAAATTGTTTTGGGCAGGCATGAAGAAGGATGTAGCAAATTTTGTGGCAGAATGTTTGGAATTTTAGCTAGTTAAAGCAGAACGCGGTCATCCAGTAGGATTTTTGCAGCCGCATAACATTCCTTAGTCCAAATGGGAAGAAATATCTATGGAATTTATTGTTTAATTACCTGATAAAACCAAAAGGCATAACTCCATTTTGGTGGTGATCGGTAAACTTACTAAGAGTGCCCATTTTATACCTGTTAGAGATACTTACAAAGCATCTGAAATAGTACAAGTATTTATAAAGGAGGTCATTTGACTTCATGTTTTTTTGAAGAAAATCATATCAAATAGGGCCTCTATATTTACAGGAATATTTTGGACTAGTTTCCAGGGAGCCCTTCAGACACAATTAAATTTCAGTACATCTTATCAGTCGGAGACTGATGGTCAAACTAAAAGAGCAAATCAAGTGTTAGAGGACATGCTTAGAATGTATGTAATGGATCAACAATCTAACTGGAAGATTATATTCCTATAGTAGAGTTTTCTTACAATAATAGTTATCAATGCTACTTTCGTATGGCACCTTATGAGCTATTGTATGGAAGACCGTGCAGAGATATATTAGAGGATAGAATCTCGGTAGATCCTAAAATGATTTGAGAAATGGAAGAAGAAGTGTGACATATAAGGTAAATACTAAAGGAGGAAGAGGCTAGATAGAAGAGCTATGTTGATATGCATAGAGTGGATCGTAGTTTTAAAGAAGGGGAATTTGTTTTTCTTGAATTAAGAACTTAGAAAATGTTTATTAAGTTTGGTAAAGGATCTAAGTTCTCTCCTCATTTTGTCGGGATTTTTGATATCATTGAAAGGGTTGGACCTATGGCATATCACCTTGCTTTACGACTAAGTTTTCATCGTATGCATGATGTATTTCATATTTTGGTACTATGTCAGTATGTTCATGATCCTTCTCACATTTTAGATTGGCATCAATTACGAGTAACAAACGAAAGGACTCTAAAGGTAGAGCTAGTATACATTTTGGACCATCACACTTGACAACTCAAACGTCACATGGTGGACCAAGTAAAGGTCGAATCGGACACATACAGTCCTAGTGCTGCCACTTGGGAAGATGCATCTTCTATGTGCCTTGAGCTTCCTTTTTTGTTTAGTTAAACTTTGGGCCAAGTTTACTCCAAGAGGGGGAGTATGTAGTGTTCTATTTTTGTCCTAGTATAGTTTTGTTACTCCTATCAAGGGTAATTTTTTACAAGTCATATATTTGATAGTTTGATCACTTAATTGAGGAATAATGTTTTGTATACATAGTTATATTTCCTTTTATGTTTATGTATGGAAGATTGATCATCGGATTGGGGAACAATGTTTTATATAGTTATATTTCCTCTTATGTGTGGTATCTTTGATTATCTATATTAGATGGTTCTCGTTAAGTAAATGTTACACATTTGTTTCTCTTTTTGCATCTGATTTACGATGCAGGTGTATGACATGGATGATGGTCCAAGATTGAGATACATACAACCATGGATACTCATGGTTATGTGGAATAGATGGTTAATTATGATATATGGATGATACAGGATTTGTGTGTTTATATATGTCTAATATTTTACGAGAAGGATGTGGTAGGCTACCTGGTCATTTTCCAATGACGATATTCAATTATCAATTATTGTGGAAGTCATTTCTTCAAAAGAAAAATGACAGTGGAAATCATGCACCATTCATGGTAAAATGTGATTAAGTTAATTTCATTATGAAATTAATTTGATTCCTTTGATCTATGAGATTATAATGTGTGCAGGTCTTTAAACAAGGCCTTACCAGCAACCCATCAGATGGTTAAAAACACACAATCAATACCATAAGGACAAACACAGAGTTTCAAAGCATAATAGATGTGAAGGCATGGAAATTAGGCCGTGGAGTCCTAAATCCAAGAAAGATATAGACGTCGAGTCTTGTATATTTAGGGTGTAGAATCCTGAATATTTAAAAATATCAATTTGTGGAATCTTGGGTCTTTTGAGTAGATTAGGGTGTAGAGTCCTCAATCTACTAAGGCACATAGATGCATGAAATGGGGGTGAGGAATCCCTATTATCGAAAAGAAAAATACCACTTATGGATGTTGAAAATCGAAAACTCATGGATAAATTTCCTTAAAAGAAATTCATTCTCACAATTTTGGAATGAATTTCTAAAAATGGAAAGTCATGTCTAGCATATCGAGAGCGACATTCCAAAAATATTAAATTTCCTTGTATAAATTGGTAATCAACCATATTTGAAGGAAAGCCACTTAACTTATCATTAATCAATCCTAATAGTTCAATCTTGACTGGATCCTCAATATTATTAATATTATTATTATCTTTTAGGAGACTAGGATATTATTATTAAAAAGGAATTACAAGTCAACTTCATCTCCTCAATCACTTCACAACTCTCTCCTTCATGGTTGTCATGGATCTATGTAACTCTCTCTCTCTTTTTTAAATAATACATTACACTTTATTTTATGCACTCATCAAAGAATGGCATATTCCTTTTCACTCATTAAAAATATGTCATAAAATATTCCTCTTAAACTCTCTTTAATGCATATGTTACACTCTCCTTAACTAAGGCATGTATACCTCTTGCTCCTCCTTTATGACAAGAATTGGTTTCTCCTCCTATAGATGAGTCTCATGTATTCTCACTTGCGTGTGTGGATTATGATGCCATGAGTGGAAGAGACTGGAGGAAGATGGTTAGGGAGAGATATGGAGAGTAGCCAGTTGCATTGAAAATAAATCTGAAATTCTTACTAAAATCCTAAAAGCTCTAGCTATTGAGGTTGGCAATGAGTGGAATTGAGAGGAAGTGAAAATTTTCTTCCGTAGTTTACCTTGAAAATTTCTCTACTATTGTCTTTTGGTACTACATGTGAGATTTTGTAGCTCGTTGGTTCCAAGGGGAGAATTTCTTTCTGGAGATAGGTGGGAGGAAAACTGGATGGTTCACAATGAGTTGGTAAGGATATTAGAGCTGGAGCATACTCTCATTGGAGTTAGAGCATACTCCCATGTTTTTTTGAGTTTTTTAAATTCACTGCCACGTATGTTGATAACATTACATTGTGTTTTCTTTGTAGGTCATTACATGGTTTTTTCTTATTTGATTGTTGACTGAAAGTCAGATGTATATCAAATGTTGCACACTAAATGTTGAAGAAATTTTGCAATAACTATCGTTTATTTTATGTAAGATTTTTTTGTACATTTTCATTGCAAGTTGTACAAAAATGTATTAATAGCATAAATTTGGTTTTTCCTTCTCCTTTTACAGCTATAGATAAGGTTTCACATTATATGTCTGATAGAAGTGAAAATGAGATATTATGAATTTGTTTCTGGTTGTCATTTTAAAGAATCAAATTTCTAAGAATTTTTGTTTCAATTCATCTTAACCTCAGAGGGTGTCTGTACCTTAAGGCCATGTCACCCCAACTTTGATTTCAAAAAAATAGAGATTTAGAATCTGGTTCTTTAATCTGGTATATCTTATAGATTTCTTATTGTAACATAGTGGTTTATTTTGTCATTTTTCTTAATTTGTAATGTAACTATGAAACCAGACTATTATATAAACTTGGAATTCTTGTTTTAAAGTCCCAATGGTTAATACAATGATAGTTTAAATAACTTGTGACTGCTTGTTTGATAGTTTAATAGTTAGCAACTTGTTTTGTGACTGCTAACTATTGTTCAAAATTCTCCAATGGTTGTAGCTACATTGGTGCAAGCTATTTGTAAAATTTATTAATGTTTATTGTCATTTATGTGCCTAAATTGTTGTATATGCAATAATTAATATGGATGATAGTGATACTTATATATTAGGTTCACCTATTGGCATTACTGACAATGAAAATAAGCTATGTAATCTTAGATTCTTGTTAGTTAATTGTGGTGAAATCACCTTAAGGGTTATGGTTGTAAGTATTTGACAAAATGACTTAACAGTTGTACATTTCATGGTTGCAAACTTTTGACATAATGCTTCAATGGTTGTAGCTAATTACATCTATGAATTGTTTGTAAATATTACTAAGTGAATTTAGATTTCCAACCAAGTTGTTTATGGAAGTATCTCAATGAATAAGCATGATGATTCCATTGAATTAAAAATACATGGAAGTCAAATTGGGCAAGTGAATTGTTGTAATTTTAGCTCACATATGAATTCATAATCATTGGAAACCAACCCTTTAGAAGTTGAATTATATTGTTTTTCTTTCCTTTGTTTTACCAAAGAATTCATAGGCATATTATTTAGAACAAAATCAGATTAGTCACTCTTAAACACATTTAATTGCAATAGAATAAACAATTATCTGATTGGAAATTTTGTTTTGTAAAGAGTGATATTTTTTGTCCCACTAAAGACTTTATCATTTGAATGTTATTTTAAAATTGAGAAGAAAGTATTATGGTTCTAAGTTTTGGATCTTGACGAACCATGACCCTGTAGCTTTGATCAAGAGATTAAAAATACCATCGGTTAGTTAGTTAGTAGAAATTAGTATGTTGTGTAAAGAATACCAATAAAAAATATAGATATATGACCTTGCATTAAATTTTACGTCTGAAAAACTTAAAATAAAATAAAATAATATTGCATTTTGAGTAAGCCCTAGTATAATACTAATGGTTGGTAAGGTGGTACCTTACATATGGTATTAGAGCCAAGTTAAAAATCTATGACCTAGGGCTTTCCTACTAATTTTTATTTATTTACTTGACTTTTTCCTTGACTAGGTTAAGTAATCATGGAGAGAACATCAAGGAGGAGGAAGGAAGTCTCATCTCCACCACCCCAAGCTAAATAATTTGAGAAAATGTCCATCAGGGAGGTAAGGGATATGATGTTATCTTTACAAAATATTATTGAAGTCTTTATTAGTAGGGTTAGGGGAAATCCCTCAGTGCCTAGTTCTTCATCTCAAGCAGATAGGCAAGAAATACCATCTGATGGATATGTACATAGAGAGTTGGAAAAAGTTAAGCTTCCTATCTTTAAGGATACCACAAAAGGTGAGGTAGAAGAAGCTTGGTTGGAAATCATGTGTATATGTTTTTTGCAACCAAAAGGAAAAGTTGGTTCCAACTAAAGGAGAGTGCACTATTATGGTGGAGGAACTTAGAACCCCGAAAAATTGAAGCGGAATTTTGAGCAAAGTACCTTTCTGCTAAATACTTGGTGAGTAAATTGAATGAGTTCCATGATCTTAAGAAAGGAAGTAAGACAATTCTTGAATATGAAGCATGATTCATGGATTTTCTTAGATATGCTACCCATCTAAATACTGAAGCCTTCGAGGTAAAAAAGCTTTTGTATGGGTTGAATCCTATTATAAAGGAAAAGGTGTGTATTTTGAGGCCTACTACGTTGCATGAGGCAATGCAACAAGGCATTATAGCAGAGGAAGAATTGTTGGGGAACAAAGGTGGGGATAAAACCCTAAATCTATCATTCCATGGGAAACCTCCTCGAAGGGGAGGCCAATATGTAAGACATAAGTCAAATGGTTCACATCATCAGGGATTTCAGAAGAATCATACTTTTAAGAACCAAAGAAATTACCCAAGGTAACATCTTCAACAAAGTAATACTTTCACTCAAGAACCACCTAATAGAAAGGTCAAATTTACGAAAAATTCTCCCACTAATGGATGTTGGACTTGTGGAGGACCTCGTTATGAGTGATATTTCCCTGAAAAGAAGATTGAAGTACAATCAAAGCAAGAACAAGCCACTATTCAAGATATGGGCAAAGCCCATAAGATTCATGTAGTTGTGAAAAATCACCAAGTCGGGCATCAGCCTATAGTGCTTGAAGCATCTGGTAATATAAATGGTGTGATTGCTACTATTTTGATCGATCCTGGTCCAACTAAAAGTTTTGTTTCTTCTAATGCTTTATTGAAATGTAAATTGGTGGCAATAGAGCAAAATGATTTTGATTAGGTTGAGATGGCCTCAGGGCGATCTCAAAAGGTTGAATTCTTAGTGCAAGAGTTCCCTTTAGACTTGGGAGTGTGTGTCACAAATGTGAATCTTTGTGTGATGTCACTTGGTCACTATGATGTGATAATTGGGATAGGTTGGCATGAAGCCCACCGGGTTATGCTTCATTGTCGAAGAAAAGCCCTTCATTTTTTGAGTGATGAGGGTCAATCTACGGTTCTCCATGGGAAAGGAGACATATTTCCTTAAGACTTATCCCATTCTTGCATATGAAGAGAAGTCTTAGGAAAAGATGTAAAATGTATGTTCTAATGACTTTAAATGAGGGAGAGCTTTCATCCTTTGAACACACCTTTCCTTTCACAATTCTTCGATGTCTTTCTAGAGAAGTTGCTTGGTTTACATCCAAAATGAGAGATTGATTTCTCCATAGAGCTAAAGCCTGGTATCGAACCTATATCCAAAGCTCCCTATCGAATGTGATTTGTTGAACTTCATGAGCTGCAAGCGCAACTTAAAGAGTTATTGGACAAGGTTATGATTAGACCTAGTGTTTCAGCTTGGGGATCTCCAATGATATTTGTAAAGAGTAATACGAACCTCTTCGGCTCTCTGTTGAGTATAGGGAATTGAATCAAGTAACTATTCGAAATCAATATCCTTTACCTCATATTGATGATCTGAACAAATGAAGAGAACCACCATATTCTCCAAGATCGATATTTGAATTAGATATCATCAGCTCAAAGTTGAGAAGAGGATATTTCCAAAGCTTTTTTCAAACTTTTTTTCATTGTTATGAGTTCATGGTTGTTCCTTTTGGGTTATCTAATTCCCCAGGAGTTTTTATGATTTTGATGAATGGTGTACTTTGGAAGTACTTGGACAAATTTATACAAGTTTTCCTCAATGACATCCTAATTTATTCAAAGTCCCCAGAAGAGAATGAGAAACACCTGATATTAGTGTTACAATGCTTAAGAGAAAATAAAATTTATGCAAAAATGTCCAAATGTTCTTTTTTCCAAGAAATAATCCATTATCTTGGACACATTATCTCGAGTGAAGGAATTATTGTTGACCCAGTAAAGATCGATGCAATTTCAGAATGGCCAACACCCTCTAATGTGCATGAAGTGCATATCTTCATTGGTATGGTAGGATACTATCGAATATTTGTGGAAGGGTTTTAAAAAATACCCAGTCCAAGTAGTTCATTTCTTAGGAAGGGAGTACCATTTAATTGGAAAAATGAGTGTGAGCAAGCATTTTCCAAGTTCAAAGAATGTTTAACTATAACTTCGATACTTAAGGTTCTAGATTTCAATTGACCATTTATAGTATGTACCAATGCGTCAAAAGATGGATTGGGTGTAGTACTATCACAAGATGGTAGGATTATTGCATACACCTCTAGGAAGTTAAGGCCACATGAGGAAAACTATGCAACCCATGATCTAGAACTAGCAGCCATAGTTTGTGCCTTGTGATTTTGGCAACATTATTTGGTGCGCAAGAAATTTGAATTGAAAATAGATCATATAGGTTTGCAACATATATTTACTCAAAATGATCTGAATTCTAGGCAAAGAGGGTGGTTAGAACTCCTAAGTGAATATGATTTTGACACAACTTACATCAAGGGTACATTGAATAAAGTAGTTGATGCACTCAATCGAAGACCATGCATCCTTTCAGTAATTCCATTAAAGATTGATTTATGGGAGCACATCTTGAGGGCACAAGATGTAGATGAATGGTGTAAGGAGGTTAAAGTTTCTCTTTCTAGGGAGGGGGGGTAAGAAAATCAAGGTAGAAGGGTATTCTTGTGATGGTGACGGTATGGTGAGATTCATGCAAAAGATTGTAGTTCCATATCAAGATGGGCTTTGTGGGTTTATTTTGAAAGAATCTCACCATGCAACATATATGGCTCACCCGGGAGTCTAGAGGATGTATTATGATTTAAAGAAAAAATTATTTTTGGCAGGCATGAAGAAGGTTGTAGCAAATTTTGTGACAAATTGTTTGGAATGTCAGCAAGTTAAAGAAGAACATGGCCATCCAGTAGGATTTTTTCAGCTGCATAACATTCCTGGGTACAAATGGGAAGAAATATCTTTGGACTTTATTATTGAATTACTTGAAACAAGCAAAAGGGATAACTCCATTTTGGTGGTGGTAGATAAACTTACTAAGAGTGGCCATTTGATATCTGTTAGAGATACTTACAAAGCATCTGAAATAGCACAAGTATTTATCAAGGAGGTTGTTATAATTCATGTTTTTCCTAAGAAAATCATATCAGATAGGGCCTCTATATTTATACGAAGATTTTGGACTAGTTTCCAGGGAGCCCTTAAGAGACAATTATATTTTAGTACAACTTATCATCCGGAGACTGATGGTCAAATTGAAAGAGCAAATAAAGTGTTATAGGACATCCCTAGAATGTATGTAATCAATCAACAATATAAGTGGGAAGATTATCTTCATCAGTTTGATTACAATAACAGTTATCACCACTCCCTTTTATGGCACCTTATGAGCTATTGTATGGAAGACCATGCAAAACACCTTAAGTTTTGATAGATTAGAGGAGAGAATCTCGGTAGGTCCTGAAATGCTTCAAGAAATGAAAGAAAAGGTGTGTCGTATAAGGAAAAGGTTAAAGGAGGAATAAGATAGAAAAGAGAGCTATGTTGATATGCATAGAGTGGTTTGTAGTTTTAAAGAAGGGGAATTTGTTTTCCTTTGAGTAAAACCTCAAGAAAACTCTATTAGATTTGGGAAAGGATTTATGCTCTCTCCTCAATTTGTTGGGCCTTTTGAGATCATCAAAAAGATTGGACCTGAGGCATATCATCTTTCTTTACCACCAGTTTTTCATCATATGCATGATGCATTTCATATTTCGGTACTACGTAAGTATGTTCATGATCCATCTCACATTTTATATTTTCGTCAATTATGTGTAACAGACGAAGGGACTCTGAAGGCAAAACCAATTTTCATTTTGGACCATCGTATTCGATAGCTCAAATGTCTCATGGCGGACCATGTAAAGGTCCAATGGGACCTATACAGTCCTAGTTCTGCCACTCAGGAAGATCCATCTTCTTTGCGTCTTGAGTTTCCCCTTTTGTTTAGTTAAACTTCGGGCCAAGTTTTCTCCAAGAGGGGGAGTATGCCATGTCCTATTTTTTTCCTATTATAGTTTTGTCACTCCTATCAACGGTGATTTTTGATGATTTATATACATAACATATTGATCACTTGATTGAGGAATAATGTTTGTATACATAATTATATTTCCTTTTATGTTTATGTATGGAAGATTAATCACTGGATTGGGGAGAAATGTTTTATATAGTTATATTTCCTCTTGTGCATGGTATCTTTGATTACCTGTATTAGATGGTTCTATTTAAGCAAATGTTACACATATATTTCTCTTTTTGCATCTGATTTATGGAGCATGTGTATGAAATGGATGGTGATCCAAGATTGAGATACATACATCCATGGATAATCATGGTTATGTGGAATAGATGGTTAATTATGATTTATGGATGATACATGATTTGTGTGATTATATATGTCTAATATTGTGCTAAGAAGGATGTGGTAGGGTACCTGGTCATTTTTCAATGAGGATGTTCAATTATGAATGATTGTGGAAGTCATTTCTTCAAAAGAAAAATGACTGTGGAAATCATGCACCATTCATGTTAAAATGTGATTAAGTTAATTCCATTATGAAATTAATTTGATTCCTTTGATATATGAGATTGTAATATGTGCAGGTCTTTAAACAAGGCCTTAGCAGCAAACCATCAGATGGGTAAAATCACACAACTAATACCATAAGGAGGAACACAGAGTTTCAAAGCATAGTAGATGTGAAGGCATGGAAATTAGGGAATGGAGTCCTAAATCCAAGAAATAAAGAGACGTGGAGTCTTGTATATTTACAGCGTGGAGTCCCGAATATTTAAAAATATCAAGTTGTCGAACCTTGCATCCTTGGAGTAGATTAGGGAGTGGAGTCCTCAATCTACTAAGGCACGGATATGCATGAAATATTGGTATGAAATCCCTATCCTCCAGAAGAAAAATACCACTCATGGATGTTGAAAATCGATATTTCATGGATAAATTCCCTTAAATAAAATTTCACTCTCGCAATTATGGAATGAATTTCTAAGAATGGAAAGTTATGTCTAACATCTCAAGCATGACTTCCCAAAAATATTAAATCACCTTGCATAAAACGGTAATCAAGCATACTTGAAGGAACACCACTTAACTTATCATTAATCAATCCTAATAGTTCAATTTTTACTGAATCCTCAATATTATTAATATTATTATTATTATCTTTTATGAGACTGTGATATTATTATTAAAAAGTAATTATAAGTCAACCTAAGCTCCTCAATCACTTGACACCTCTCTCCTTAATGACTCTCATGGCTCTATCTAACTCTCTTTCTCTCTTAAATAATACATTACACTCCATTTTATACACTCATCAAAGAATGGCATATTCCTTTTCACTCATTAATAATATGTCATAAAATATTCCTCTTACACTCTCTTTAATGCATATGTTACACTCTCCTTAACAAAATCATGCATACCTCTCCTTAATCGCATAAGTTACACTCCTATAAATGGAATACAATCCATGCACATTACTCCTCCTTTATGACAAGAATTGGTTTCTCCTCCTATATCTGAGTCTCATGTATTCTCACTTGGGTGTGTGGATTATGATGTGAAGAGTGGAAAAGACTTGAGGAAGATGGTGAGGGAGAGATATGGAGGGTAGCCAATTTCTTCCAAAATAAATATGAAATTCTTACTAAAACCCTAAGAGCTCTAGCTACTGAGGTTGACCATGAGTGGTATTGAGAGGAACTGAAATTTTCTTCTTTATTTTTCCTTGCAAATATATTTACTCTTGTCTTTTGGTACTACTTGTGAGCATTTCCAGCTCAGGGCTTCCAGAGGGAGAAGTTCTTTCGGGATATGGGTTGGAGGAAAAATGTGTGGTTCACAATGAGTTGGTACGGATATTGGAGTTGGAGCATACTCCCATATTTTTTTGAGTTGAATAAATTCACTACCAAGTATGTTGACAACATTGTATTATGTTTTTTTTGTAGTTCATTACATGGTTTTTTTTTTATTTGGTTGTTGACTAAAACTTAGATGTATATCAAATGCTGCACACTAAGTGGGAAGAAATTTTGCAATAACTATAGTTTATTTTATGTAAGTTTTTTTTGTACAATTTTATGGCAGGTTGATTGACATCATGTCTTAATGGATGAAGAATTTAGGCTACCATGAGTTTTATGAAAATGTATTAATATCATAAATTTGGTTTTCCTTCTCTTTTTACAGTTGTATATATGTTTGCACATTATATGTTTGACTGAAGTGGTAAATGAGATAGTAGGAATTTTATTTTTGGTTGTTGTGTTAAACAATCGCATTTCTAGGTGATTCTGTTTCGATTCATCATAACTTCAGGGGGTATTTGTACCAAATGGCCATGTAAACTGAAATTTGATTTAAAAAATTAGAGTTTCAGATATTAGAGTCTCAAGCTTGTAACTCTAAAGGAAATAACTCATCTAAACAATACTGCAATCCAATATTAATCAACCAAATTCAAATGACAATCAACCAAGAGCACCGTAGTATTAACTGAGCTCTTTCAATTGTATTTAAACTATTGGGTAAAAGTAAAAAATTTAATCAATCACGCTCTATTCTGAAATTAACCGAAAATGATTCTTTAACCGATTACTAATTCAATCCATGACATGAATTAAATAAAACCAACTATGATTGTGCAATAATGAAATAAATACCATAAATTTGATTCAACTAAAATACATCAACTGAAAAGTTGTAAAGCAGAATAACTTGCAGGAAACGAAAAATGCATAAAACATGGAACAACAGTAAGTTCAACCTGAGACCGGGCCCTAACGACTAGCGAACACAGCTTAACGATTTCAGAAGATACGAACAAACAGTAACGCAAGTTGTATATTAATCATCAAAGTCACTTATCATTACAACATGATCTTGTTTCTGGAAATCCCTGTAAATTAAAAATACAATCCAAGCAAAGGACGAGAGATCCCTCTTGAATATTCTCTTTTATAATCAAAAGGAAAAGATAAATGTGATCCGTCAAGATTAGGAGATCCTGAGGGATTCACAACTAAATGCTATCTTCAGACAATTCTTCTATCTCGTGCTGATCTCCTTGACTTGTTCCTTTGTTCGACCACACCCGACGCGCCTCATTTTCCTTTATTAGCTCTTGCTATTATGACTTGGGAACAATAGCTATTCCTTCTGCTATTTTTCTACATAAAAATTAATGAGAGTTAGTTCAGTCGGTCAAATCATATCAAGAGCTATTTTATTAATTCTTTATCATCCTATCAATTTGTTATTATATTATGGAATAAGATGGATAAGAAAGGAAAAAAAGAATAATAATCAAGAGGAAATATATACCTATTGCACAGCTCAACATACTCCCTTGCTTACCTTTTTTCATGTCCTCATGACAAATAGATAATTCCTCTGTAATGTAGTTAAGGCGAAGGCTAGAAAAAAGGTTTCTTTATTAGGCCTGAAACCGTGATTTTGTGCTAAATTTGCAAAGGTTGTCTATTCATGTCCTTCAGGTAACTCATAGTCAAACCGATACCCTTCAGGAGGATACGAAATAATTGGACATATAAATCAACATCCCAACCAATAAGGTCCTTCCCTCAAAATAAGATTGCTATATGTGATTAACCAGCTTGCAGCAGCTTTGAAGTTCCCATAATTAAATGGTTCTCTTTCCTTAACACTTTTAGTTGAGACCGTCCATCTCATTTTGGATGTGGTCAGGGACCTTTCTTGGATAGAGAGGAAGTATGTTGCTCCTTTCTGTACAATTTCCTTATGTATGGGCCCTAAAATTTGGATCATGCCTTCTTGTTTCATTAGCCTTTTATGTCTAGCAAATAGTTGCAAAGCGTGAGTAGGCTGACCTCTTACCGAGAGATCCAACTCGTGTTCCTGTCTTTGGAATGAATTATACGCCTTAAACCACTTAAGTTGATTAACTGCAAAGGAGATAAAAGCCTAGAATTGAATATCTCCCACAGAAGGGCTAGGTTTCTTATCAACTTCTCCTTCTAATATGAAGTTATGCAGATAAAATTCACAAAGAAGCCTTTGGACTTTTGCCCCATGTTCCTTGCAGCAACTTATAAAATCTTCAGTTGTCTTTAACTCGATTATCTTTCCACCTCTTATGGATTTAACCTTTAACAATAAGTACCATTCTAGTAAGAACAGGGCATAATTTGTGGCCAGAGACCTATATGTCAAGACATCTGAATATAGTGAGAAAATGGTGTCCTTTTTATTCCTGGCTCTGTCTAGCTTGGTCTTTACCTTCTTCAGCTTTTCTTCTTCCTATCTCAATCTGTCAAAGCTCCCATTTTTAGTTGTGGTTAACTCCCTAAGCTGTTTATGCAATTCTTGATATTTTTGTAGAGGGACTATCTCTTGTTCACATCATTCTAGAACAAGCTGGGCTTGCATCAGTTCTTCTCGTAGCTTTAGGAGAATAGGGTATTTTCTTGACAGTATATCCTTGGCCTGTTCTTTTGTCTGAGTGCATGTGCTACAAGAGGATATTTCCTCAGTCTGTGCTTCCTTGTTGTGGGAGGACTAACCCTCCATCTGAACGGCTACATCTACTAACTCTAAATGCAAATTTTGCTTGGTGGCTATTGTTCGAGTAGGGATGAGTTTGGTTTGGGTTTGTGTTGACCTACCCTTACAATTTTTTTTTTGCATAGCCACAGATAATACTTCAAGAGTAGTTTTCTGGGCTTTGTCGTTTGCAATTCTTTTAAGCTTCCTGCATAGCCTTTTAATAGTCTTTTGAAGCTTTTGATATTTGTGTCTCAGCTTCTTTATTTTTGCTCTGGCTACTCGTCTCTTCTGAGGAGCATCTTTTATACTAACTGGCTCATCAATAGGTTCTGCATCTAAAGATTCATGTTGCTTATCATGGCTGTGTTCTAATAGAACTGTGTCACCAGACTAGTTGTCTGGTTCCTATATAACTTTTGTGTTTGCTTCTTCTTCCTAGTCAGAGGGCAAATTTTTTGTATGTCCAGAATATTCTAAGGATTGATCTTCCATTAAGTTAGGATCAAGTGATCATCCAGGCTACATGTATGCATTTAGGTTTTCTAGGACCTGAGCCATCCCTGTCTTAAAATCCTGCAAAATATCATTTTGGGGACTCATGGTTGATGCTTGAGGTGGTTCTTCTTCAATTTCCAGTTCATCATCAAGGTGTTGTGCCCTTTCTTGTTTTGAGTTTGGTCTATCCTCTTCCTTGGGTTCTTGTCCTGAATTGGCCTCTTCCCTGAGTTCTGATTCTGGATGACATCCTTCCCTTTGTTCAAATTCTTCCTCTGGTTCCGACTCAGAGTCCTATATACTAATTTGCCTGGATGGTTCTGCAAGCTATTCAGTGTTATATAAAGATATTCTCTAGGCCATATATAACTTTCAGATTTCCTATGCTTGTGGGGTTCAATGTTTGAGAGGGTAGACATTTTCCTTTCTGGAATAATGCCCTGCTGGCTTATTGCCAAAAATTCAGGACTTTGAATTACAGGGTTTTGGATAATCTCCAGGGGCTCTTTGAGACCATCCCAATTTAAGCTTTGTTGAATGCGGTTGTGGGTAACAATTAGTCTTATCAATCCATGGTGGCTAGCTACAGTTTCTGGGTGCCTAGCCCATCTTATTCTATCGACAGTATCATGCAACAATAAATTCAAGAAAGATGGCAGATTAAAAATGATATTTCGTTTCAAAGAAGCTAAAAGTTTGAGTTCTCATGATCTTACCACATCTCGTCATCCATCATAGGTAATGTACCTCTGGAAAATATTTTCCAACTCACGCCATGGTTTTGCTAGAGAAGATGGTTGTATGCCCTTTCCTTTCTTGATTAATTCCTCGCCTGCATTTCTGAAAATATTCACTGCGTCTTGTAACATTATGTGTTTCCTTGCCCATGTGGTTCCTTTCGTTGGTAGCCCAGATACTTCAGCTATTATAGCATTTGATACTATAATTATTCTACCTCTCACCAGGGATTTCCCATTCTGCAGATGCTGTAGAAATTCAATAGCAATTTCCTCACTAGTTGGCTGAAATCTTGTGAGGTATGATATCCACCCTGTGCGGACTAGAATTTCTCTGGCTCTGTCAGAGATTTCAAACACTAGAGGTTCTTGGTGCACTGACTTACCACCCATAATGCTTGAATTCTTCCTGCTATTGGAAAGGATCAGTGCAGAGGAGAAAACATAGCGACATACATCAACAGAGAGATAGAACAACAAGTAAGTTGTAACAACTAGGTTTTCCAATTTTAAACGAAAATTCATAAATTTCATGACTATTATTTTGCCACATGCCGCATGATCATAGAATACCATATCAACCTATGAAATTCAATCAAACAGTTATACTGCATGCACGAGTGTGATGAAGATCCCCTCCCTCCTTCAAGATGAGAGGTCACCTACAACCGAATGGATGGGTGAATGTTGTTCTAACGACAATGTACAATGATGAAAGGTACGACATTAATAGGGGATAGAATACATATATTAATTAGAGGACTATAAAAGGTATGGATATTATGAAAGCGAGGTGTGTAATGATGGTTATTGATAGTAGACAAGATACTTTAGTTGATGATAGGTTATGCTGTAAGGAAAGAGGATGACAATATGCAAGAAAAATGCTTCGCTGATGATATTTCAGCTACAAATGATATGATTGATTAAAAACATTAACTCACGCATAAAGGTTCAAGGTAGGGAGAAATTGAGGAAATAATTCTCTTGATAAAAAGAAAAGTAAGAAGAGGGTATTATAATAATTATTGATGTTGAAAATGGAACTTCAATACCATAAGCAGAGCTTCTATTGCCACCAGGCATCCATAGCCTCGACAGAATTGCTTTTTTAACCCATATGAGCTAGGATCCTCAATTTATAGTTAGAGAATTCCATTGTTGTTTGTACAGAAGAGATTAGTGTGCTAGCGTTGTAACCAGATGACCACATTGCCATTCACTAGGAAGTAGCAAAAAGTGATTAGGTCGGCTCGCAATGAGACCTCGTGTTCCAAGGATAGTTTAGCCATCCTTTGGATCATAACCCTTGTGCGGTGACCATAGTGGGAATGTCACATTGCAACATATTTATGAACATGGTAGGCTAGCTCTTAATGAGACTCTTATCCTCTATCTGTAGGAAAAATTTGTTGTTTTTACACATTTTTATAATAAATAGAGGGAGGCTCAGTACTCCTTAAGAGCAGGGAAGGTGGAAGAAGTTTAAAATATCAATAGAAAAAAAAATATACCCATAATCTCACTTATAATAGGCAGAGAGGCTTATCACCACGAGGGGTGGAACCAACATGGTGAAGATGATCAATCTATATTATACACTTCAGAAATCAATACAGTACACTAATATAAAAATAATTGTGTCCTTCCCCATTCTTTTTAAGAAATCTATCATTAAGAAGCTATCTTATTAAAGATCATAACGTTAAGGATATTCACCTACATTAATAGAATCCATAATTCTCATCCTTATAAAAGTATTGTACTTCATGCCATGAAAGAGAATTGGAAAAATGGCGCTAAGATTAGCTAGGAAAAAAATCAAGGAAGAAAAAAACATGACTTTAACAAGCAAAAATGCAGGTCCAAAGAAGGAACAACAACAAATTCTAAAAAAAAGGTAGTATTTAAACAATAAACAACAAAAAGTGATGTTTTAAAGTGGGAACAACAAAAAAAAAGTGTTGTTCCAAAGTGGGAACATCAAAAACAAAAGTATTGCTCCGAAATTGGAATAACAAAAGCAAAAGTGTTGTTCCAAAGTGGGAACAACAAAAGCAAAAGTGTTGTTCCAAAGTGGGAACAACAAAGACAAACTTGTTGTTCCAAAGTGGGAACGACGAAAGCAAAAGTGTTGTTCCGAAGTGGGAACAACTAAAAACAAATGTGTTTGTCCGAAGTGGGAACAACAAAAATCAAACATGTTCTTCCGAAGTGGGAACAACAGAAATAAAAAATGTTTTTCTGAAAAGGGAACAACAGAAATCAAAAATGTTGTTCCGAAAAGGGAACAACAGAAATAAAAAATGTTGTTCCGAAATGGGAACAACAAAAATAAAAAATGCTATTCTGAAAAGGGAATAGCAGAAACAAAAAATGTTGTTTTTAAATGGGAACAACAGAAATCAAAAATGTTGTTTCGAAGTGGGAATAGCAAAAATAAAAAATGTTGTTCTAAAATGGGAACAACAGAAATCAAAAATGCTATTCTCAAATGGGAACAACAGAAATCAAAAATGTTGTTCCAAAATGGGAACAATAGAAATAAAAAAAGTTGTTCTGAAATGGGAATAGTAGAACTCAAATGTGCTGTTCCGAAGTGGAAATAGAAAAAAAAAAAAAAAAAACGTAGAAAATCAGATCAACAATCATATTTACAGTTTTTACAAAAAGGAATAATTTTTTACAATAATGAATTGGCCAAAGGATTTCCTTCTGCAACTAAGATTTTCATGGTGGAGTCTTCACGTATCTGTTGGTAAAAATATTCTCTTGTGAGTGGTTTTTGGTAGAGGCGTACCTTATGCCCATTTTCTTTGAAGGAAAAACCAGACCCTTTGATGGTGGCCAATGTAACAGTGCCATTGTGGTGTACTTCCTTTATTTCATAGGGGCCTAACCATCTAGTTTGTAGTTTACCAGGGAAATCTTGAAACCTGAAATCGTAAAGAAGAGCCCAGTCGCCCTCATGAAATGTCTTCTTCTTAATTAGGGAATCATGCCACTTGGCTCTTTGTTGTTGAATGAGTACAGTATGTTGTAGAGCCCATAGCCAAATTTCATCTAATTCATTTATTTGTTGTAGTCTATTAATCTAGGCTTCAGTTAAATCTAGTCCCACTTCCTAGGCTATCCTTAGTATTTGTATCTCAAATTCTATGGGAAAATGGGTTCCTTACCAAATACCAGCTGATATGGAGAGTATCCAGTTGTGTTACTCCAAGTCGTGCGATATGCCCACAAGGCCTCTGGTAGTCAAGTCACCAAGTCTCATCGGTGCGATCAGATAGTCTTCATTAGAATAGCTTCAATTACTTTGTTGGTACTCTCCACTTGCCCATTCACTTGCGGGTGATACAGAGAGGTAATTCTGTGAATAATGTGATGAAAGTGTAGTAGCAATATTGTGGCCTACAAATTTTGGCCCCCCATCGGTAATTACATCTCCAGGTAAGCGATATCGCACAAAAATTTTGAAAAGAAAGTTAATCACTATTTCCTCGGTCGCTCTTGGTAATGCTACTGCCTCCACCTATTTAGTCATGTATTATGTTGCAACCAGTATGTATGATTTCTGATTGGATAGTGGGTTGATCGTCCCAACAAAATCTAATGCCCGTCAATCAAAGGGTTTTATCACCAGCGGTGGATGCAGGGGCATCTCATCAGATTGGCTAGGGTGGCCCATCCTTTGGCAACTATCGCATGCCTGGAAAAATTTCTTAGCATCCTTAAAAATTGTGGGCTAGTAGTAGCCCATTTGCAAAATTTTATGTCTAGTTCTACGATCTGCAAAATGTCCAATGCAAGGTCCATCGAGGCAGGATTTTAAGATATCATAAATTTTGTCTTCCTTGATACACTTGCGGATGTGCATATTGGCCCTGTGAGAAAAATGTATCCTTCAATCTAGGAGAACCGAGTGCTGCGTTGCACTATTTATTTCCTTTCTTTAGGTTTCAGATGTTTAGGCAGTTTTCCTAGTGCTAAATAATTCACCACATCTGCGTACCATGGTGATTTTATGGCCACAGCAAACAGATGTTCATCTAGGAACTGGTCTTCTATCGCCATTGCATCGTCTGTTCTTGGTACTCGAGAGAGGAAATATGCCACAAGGTTTTCCCTCCCAGGTCGATCCTTTATAGTTATGTTAAATTCCTACAAAAGTAGTAACCAATGTGTCACTCTTCCATTTGTAATGGGTTCATTAGCTAAATATTTGATAGCAAACTGATCAGTATACAAAACTACAGGGTATTGAGTTATACAGTGTCTGAATTTGTTAATAGCATAAATAACAGCTAAAAAATCTTTCTCTATTACTGTATAGTTCAAATCAACAGGAGTTAAATTTTTGCTAATGTAGTATATAGCATAGGGTTTCTTGTCGTCTTCTTGGCCCAGAACTGCTCCAATAGCTAAATCTGATGCGTCTGACGAAATCTGGAATGGTATATCCCAATTCGATGCTCGTAATACCGGTGTTCTTCACAGTATTTGTTTCAACTCTGTAAAAGAAATCTCACATTTGTCAGTCCATATAAAATCAACATTTCATGTTAAGCCACATAATGGTGTAGCACTCTATGAGAAGTTCATTATAAATCTATGATAATATCCTGCAAATCCAAGAAAACTATGCACCTCTGTTTAAGTGCATGGAGTAGCGAATAAGAGGATTACCTATATTTTTTCTAGATCTACCTGAATTCCAGTTGCTGAAATGAAATGACCCAGGATCAGGCCCTCTGTCATCCTCATATGGCACTTCTCGTGGCTTAAGCAGTGTGTAGTTTCGATACACCATTTGAGGACTTTCTCCAATGTCTATAATGCCTATTAGAAGTCATCTCAATAGGGTGTGAAATTGTCCATGTATACCTCCAATCCTTCATTTATCAAGTCTGCAAAAATACTAAGTATGGCTCTTTGGAATGTGGTAGGTGTGTTGCATAATCCAAAAGGTAATACCCTGTAAGAAAATGTTCCCCATGGGTAGGTAAAAGTAGTTTTATCCTGGTCTTCAGGGGCAATCTAAATTTGGTTGTAGCCACTAAAGCCATCCAAAAAAGAGAATAATTTCTTCCTTGCCAGCGTGTCTAAGACCTGGTCGATGAATGGAAGGGGAAAATGGTATTTTTCATTGCTTTGTTGAGTTCTCTATAATTAGCGCATATCCGCCACTTCCCATTCTTTTTAGGGACCACTACTAATGGAAAACCCATTTACTATCAAATATAGGATAGATAAAATTCACATCTAATAGTTTTTGAAGTTCCTCTTTAACAATATCCCTTAGGTGAGGATTTAATCTACGTTGAGGTTTTTTAAGGGGTCTTGCATTATTTTCAGCGTAAATGTATCACATACATAACTGAGAGTCAATCTCTTTCATGTTTGGGTAATCCCAAGCAAAAGATCCTTTATATTTCCTAAGGACTTGAATAAGTTTCTATTGCTAGTCATCACTAATATTATTAATATTCAAGATCTTCCCTGGCTCGATTTCAATAGGTTTGCTAATATAGACAATGGTTGTTGATATTGGTTGGTCATTGATATCTCTTAGGGAATCTTCTTCAATTTCATTTTTAAGGACTACTTTAATCATGTGACATTTCAAACTAGATAGTATAGCAGGATGATTGATAAAGGTATTAATGACGTTGTCATCTATTTGGTTTTTAAATTCAAGGGCATCTGCCACAGTCAATGGTGACCAAACAGTTTCTGTTAAATATGTTATGGGTTGCTTCCTAGTTTTTACAATGATTAGGCTTGGTTGAGCAGGAGGGTATAAGGCTAGATTCTTCACATCATTCCCTCTAGTTATGGTCATACTGCCTGTTCAATATCTAATATAACCATCAACGGTTGCTAACCAAGGCCTTCCTAAAATTAAAGGATGTCCATCTAGCCAATTCCTAGGGTTAATAATAAAAAAATCCACCCAATATTCCAAGTGTCTATAGAAACCATCACATCCAGTAATGTTCTGTCTCGCCTAATGACTAAGCGGTCAGCAAGTTCTAGCAAGGTAGTTGTTGGTTCCAAGGTTGTGATGCCAAGTATTTCGCAAGTTGTTGTTGTGAGAATGTTAATGGCTACCCATAAATCAACTAAAGCATTGGGAAAAGTGTGGCCATTTATTAGTACTGTGACAATGAGATTTCCCAGGTCTTCATATTTTACAGGTGTTTCTTTTCCTAGTAATAAATCAGACAAAGTCCAGACAACCTGGACAGTTGGGGTTATTTTTGTTTTCCTCACAAACTTCTTTCTACACAATTTTTTAATAGTTTTGGCATATATTGGAATGTCTTGAATAGCCTGGAGGAGGGGTATTTTTATACAAATATTCTTGAGTTCACTGAGAAGATTAAAGCTAGGACGTTCAATTGGTTGTGGTATCATCAATCTTTCTAGGAATGGTGGGGAAGTAGTTATGATCTGTTCAGGAGTTTTCTACCTAATTGTATCTTCCCCTTGTCGATCGTTTCCAGTTAAAGGCTTATTTTGGTGTGGTTCTTTAGGTTGCAGGTTTTTATCCTCATCTCGAGTGATTACGTGTCTAGATCTTAACTTGAGTTCATTACACTCTCTTAACTCTGCTTCAGGGTCTGAACCTTCAATGATTTGCACTGACTAGATCAATTTTTTGTTGGGATTTGGGTTGAGTTGGGCTGGGAGTTGTGGTCGTATATTAGATTGAGGATTCTGCTGCAACGAATAAGGTGCTGGTAAGGTAGGTTGAGATAGAGGAATTGTCCCCATAGGCTGGTTCATGGATATTTGCCAGTTTGATTGTCAGTTCTGATTTTGTGAGGTGGAAGGGGACCATTGGGATGGATAGGGATTGTTCTGCCAGAATGGTGGAGGGTAAGAGGGATATTACCAATTATTGTTTGAATTTGACTGGTTGGGCCATGGTGGCACATAAAATGTTTGAGCTGGCCAAGTAGAAAAAGGTGGCTGGTTCTTCCATACTGCCCCTGAGTATTACTGGGAATTATATTGTGAGGGAGGAAAGAATGAAGATGGATTGGTAGGCATACCTGTCTGATATACTTGCCATTGAAAAGGCTAGTTTAGTAGATATACTAGTTCTACTTCTTTTTCTGCTTCCTTGAAGACTGCTTTTAATCTTGGGAGCAATGGGCAACTTTCCATGGCATTTTCTTTGGTACATATGACACACCCCTGTATCGTATCTAGCGGGTATTCTTTATGACTGTGTTTTTTAGCAATGGGGACAAAAAATAGCCAAGTTCTATTCTATCTCAGCTTGCTTTCGTTTAGCTTGCATGATATCCAATTATGTCGTCAGGGTTCCCAGGGTATCAGTCTTGAAATCCTCAGATAGATTGCCAATTTCGACTCTTGTAATCCTTCCTCTTGAGGCTTTGCTATCTCTAGTGATTGCATCATATCTAGCTGGGTTCAACCTTGTATTGTCAGCACCTAATGCATAAGTCTATAATATTGTCATAATCTTCTTGATAGATATCACCCTTACCCATTATATTCAGTGTTTCTACCCATTGGTCTTTCATAACTTTAATCATTGTGGTTTTTACAACATTATCAAGTAGATTTACATAAGGAGATCTTTCGAGATTGTATTGGAAACACTCCAAATATTATTCCAGAGTCTCATTAGGCTTAACTACCATTTGAAAGATTTCATCTTTTAGTTCTCTAGCCCGGTAATAATCTTGGTATTTTTAAGGAAGGATGTTTTCATCTGTTCCCAATCATTGATGGTACCTCCACCAAGTCCCATAAACCAACGCAGGGTTGCTCCCTTCAGAGTAGAGGGAAATAGTTTTAATGTCTAGGGGTCATTGGCATAATTATAACCCCTATATAGGACATTGAATTCGAAAAGGAATGCAACAAGGTCTTCTAAAGTTAGCCCATGAAAGGTAGGAATATTCTGTAATGGAATAGCTTTGATGGGGGCATTGACAGTTGTGTCTACAATAGGGTATTGTAAGTAGATGTCTGGGGCTGTTGCTAATTATTGGCCATTTGGTCAAAAATATGCCAATATTCTTTAGGGATCTCTAGAGCTAGAGAATTGTTCCTAGGATGTCCATAAGAGGCTGGAATGATTTTAACAATTCTACCTTGATCTAGAACACTGGGTGTCCTTTGTTCAATCACTACTTCAGGAGATCTAGGTTCTAATGATTTAATCTCAAGATTACTTGTTTCTCCTTCTCCTTCGTGGAGGTTGCAGGAATTTCCTTCTTGTGAAGGGCATGGTTGTGAATTTTCATTACCTTGAAAACTTTGTTCAAACCCTTCAGTCTTACTGTGAATCTCAGCGTTAGCTACAGATGGTGATCCTGTTGCCTGAAGGGAAATAGTAGGGTGTTTGGTAGCAATAGTTTGGGTTCATATTGATGACTGAGACCCAACTTTTCTTATGATTTCATCAATGAAGGATGATTCTCCAAGGGTCACTAGTCCCTTGGAATTTTTAGGTTTGGGGGGAGGAATTATATATTTTTTTGGTATTTTCTTCTTAGTCATTCATACAAAAAAAACAAACATTCATTTCTATCTTAAATTATTACGCAATTATGCTAGAAAGTGGGCGGAGGAGCAAGAATTTTACTCGCTCGCTACGTAGGTTCTTACCTACCATTTTTAATACCCAATCCTCTCTTAGCAGACAAACATCACTCTTTGTAAAATGGCAACACTCTCCCCGGCAATGGCACCAAAATTTTGGGTGCTAAAAGGTGTCTTTAAAACTCCTAATTGCCTTACATTAATTATCAACCTCGGTAAGTATTTTTATTCCAATATTGTACACAATATGTGCAAGCTATAAATCCAAAGAGTAATGTTTTAATTAAGGTATGAAATTCAAGGCAAAAGTAAATGGATGCAATCATAAATCTCAAGCTTGTAGCTCTAAAGGAAATAAATCATCTAAACAATACCACAATTCAATCTTAATCAACCAAATTCAAATGACAATCAACCGAGAGCACCATAGTATTAATTGTGCTCTTTTAGTTGTACTTAAGGTATTGGGTAAAAGGAAACCATTTAATCAATCACGCTCTATTTTGCAATTAACCAGAAATGTTTCTTTAACTGATAACTAATTCAATCCATGACATGAAATCAATAAAACCAACTATGATTGCACATTAATGAAATAAATACCAAAAATTTGATTCAATGAAAATACATCAACTAAAAAGCTATAAAGCAGAATAACCTGTAGGAAATGGAAAATGCACAAAATAGGGAACAACAGTAAGTTCCATCGGAGACCAGGCCTTAGCGACCAACGAACATTGCTTAACGATTTCAAAAGATATGAACAAACAACAACACAAGTTTTATATTAATCATCGAAGTCACTTATCATTACAACATGATCTGGTTTCTTAGAATCACCCTTCTATAACTTAAAATTACAATCCATGTAAAAGACGAGAGTTCCCTCTTCGATCTTCTCTTTCATAATCAAAAGTAAAAGATAAATTTGATCCCTTACGATCAGGAGATCCTGAGGGATTCACATTTATCTTTTCCTTTTTATTATAAAAGAGAAGACCAATGAGGGATCTCTCGTCTTTTACTTGGATTCTAATTTTAATTTACAAAAGGGTGATTCTGAGAAACAAGATCGTGTTGTAATGATAAGTGACTTTGATGATTAATATACAACTTGTGTTGTTGTTTGTTCGTATCTTCTGAAATCGCTAAGCAGTGTTCGCTGGTGGCTAGGGCCCGATCTCTGGTGGAACTTATTGTTGTTCCCTGTTTTATGCAGTTTCCATTTCTTGCAAGTTATTCTGCTTTACAACTTTTTAGTTGATGTATTTTCGTTGAATCGAATTTCTGCTATTTATGTCATTAATGTGCAATCGCAGTTGGGTTTATTTAATTCATTTCATGGATTGAATTAGTTATCAGTTAAAGAATCATTTCTAGTTAATTGTGGAATAGAGTGTGATTGATTAAATTCTTTCCTTTTACCCAATACTTTAAGTACAACTGAAAGAGCTTAGTCAATACTATGGTGCTCTCAGTTGATTTTAATTTGAATTTGGTTGATTAAGATTGAATTGTGGTATTGTTTAGATGAGTTATTTCCTTTAGGGTTACAAGCTTGAGATTTATGATTGAATCCATTTACTTTTGTATTGAATTTCATAGCTTAATTTAAAACATTACTCTCTAGATTTCTAGCTTGGACATATTGTGTACACTCTTGGAATAAAAAGACTTACCCAAGTTGATAATTAATGTGAGGCAATTATGATTTTTAAAAGATACCTTTTAGCACCCAACATTTTGTGATCCCCCTTCTATAAACTAAAATTACAATCGAAGTAAAAGACGAGAGGTCCCTTTTCAGTCCTCTCGCTTATAATCAAAAGGAAAAGATAAATGTGATCCCACAGGATCAGGAGATCCTGAGGGATTCACAACTAAATGCCATCTTCAGAAAGTTCTCATATCTCGCATTTATCTCCTTAACTTGTTCCTTGATTCGACCACACCCAACACGTCTCATTTTCCTTGATTAGCTCTTGTTGTTCTGACTTGGGAACAACAATTGTTCCTTCCACTGTTTTTCTACATAAAAAGTAACGAGAGTTAGTTCGGTTGGTCAAATCATATCAAGAGCTATTTTATTCATTACTTATCAAAATCCTATCAATTTTTTATTATATTATGGCATAAGAGGGATAATAATGTATAAAAAGAATAATAATCAAGAGTAAATACATACCTATTGCACGGCTCAACAACATAGTGGTTTGCTTTGTTGTTTTTTTATTTTTTTTAGTTGTGATTTACCTAGTAATATCTATTTATGAAAGCAGCCAATTATATAAACTTATAATTCTTGTTTTAAAGTCTCAATTGTTAACGCATTGATAGTTTAAATAACTTTTCACTGCTTGTTTGATAGTTTAATAGTTAGCAGCTTTGGATTTCAAGCATCTGTGGTTCATTTCTTTTAAGTTGAATCTCGGAGTATCCACAATAACATTCATAATTGTCAACGTTTCAAATCCCAACTCATTGCAAGATATTTGTAAAATTTCTTAAATGTTTATAGTCATTTATGTGTCTAAATAGTTGTATATGCAGTGATGAAGATGGATGATAGTTCTAGTTATATATTAGCTTAACTTATTGGCATTACTGACATTGAAAATAAGTTATGTAATATTGGATTCATGTTAGTTAATTGTGGTGAAATCACATTAAGGGTTATGGTTGTAAGTGTTTTACAAAATTCCTCAGTTGTTGTACATTTTGTGCTTGTAAACTATTTGACATAATGCTTCAATGGTTGTATCAAATTACATCTATGAATTCTCTGTAAATATGACTAAGTGAATTTAGAATTTGCAACCAAGGTGTTTATGGAAATATCTCAATGAATAAGCATGATGATTCCATTGAACTAAAATTTTGTTGAAGTCAAATTGGGTAAGTGAATTGTTGTAATGTTAGCTCACATTAGAATTCATAATCATTGGAAGCCAATCCTTTATAAGTTGAATTATCTTGTTTTTCTTTCCTTAGTTTTTATCGAATAATTCATAGTCATATTATTTAGAAGGAAATAAAATTAGTTTCTCTTAAACACATTTAGTTGCAATAGAATGAAAAATTAACTTATTGGAAATTGTTGTTTGTAAAGAGTGATATTATTTATCTCACTAAAGACTTTATCATTTAAATGTGACGTTAAGCTTGAGATGCAAGACTTATTATGGTTGTACGTTTTGGATCTTAACAAACCGTGAGCCTGTAGCTTTGATGAAGAGATTAAAACTACCATGGGTTAGTTAGTTAGTATAAATTAGTGTGTAGTTTAAAGAACACCAAATATATATATATATATATATATATGACCTTGCATCAACTTTACTTCTTAAAAACTTAAAATAAAATAAAATAATATCGCATTTTAAGTCTGGCTTAGTATAATATTGATGGTTAGTAAGGTTGAACTTACAATGATTTACTTGTATCTTCCTGTTAAGAGCATACACAACCCAATTCTCCCTCCCTTTGATGTATCTAATCTCGAAGTCGAACTCACTAAGAGTAGCCAAGCATCTAGCTTTCCTAGCATTTAGTTTCGCGTGGTTAAAAAAATATGTGAACCCACTATGATTGCTCATCAATGGAAACGTCCTGGTGAGGATAGTGTCTCTACATATGTATAGTCATTGCTAGCTCAAGATCATGCATCATATAGTTGTGCTCATGGTCATTCAGTTTTTGTGCCTCATATCACACTACCTGTCCTTCTTGCATGAGAACACCTCCAAGTCCTCTCTTGCAAGCATATGTACACACTACAAACTCCTTTTCCATATTCGTAATCTTTAGCACTGTTGCATCTGTCAACAACTACTTAAGCTACTCAAAATAACCCTCACGTTCTTCTGTCCATTAGAAATTCTTACACTTTTGATGCCATGATGTGGTGGGATATGCAATGTGTGATAAGTTCCTGATGAACCACCTATAGTAACCTTCCCATCCCATAAATGATCTCACCGCATCCACATTCTCAGGAATTGCCCATTCCATGATAGCCATTATCTTTTTTGGATCTACTGTTATGTCATCCTTGGAGACAAGATTCCCCCAGTAATGTACCTCAGTCTAAAAGAAGCCGCACTTTCTAAGTTTAGCATACAACTGATGCTCTCTTAGCAATTTCAACACTACTTCTAAATACTCGGCATGCTCTTCCCCATTTTTACAATATGCCAATATTTCATCAATGAATACAATAACAAACTTGTCCAGATAGGGGTGCAACCCATTATTCATCAAACACATAAATGTAGCTGCAACATTGGTCAATCTGAATGGAACAACAAGAAACTCATAATGCCCATACCTAGTCCCCAACGCAGTCTTGAAGATATCCTCTTCCTTGATGTGTACCTGATGGTATCCCGATCTCAAGTCAATCTTAAAGAATATTATTTCCCCCTTCAACTGATCAAACAATTTTTTTGTCTTCGGCAAAGGGTACCTATTCTTGATCGTTAATTTGCTCTTCATGAACAACACTGGTGCACCCTATTCTGGTCAGCACCAACCGCCCTTTTTATTTAGTTTTAGTAATAAAGCTAAATAAATGGGGACCCTTCTAAAAAAAAAAACTAGCACTTATGTTTCCCTTTGAATAAAACATGCTATCATAAACTTAGGAAAACACCTGCTAAACCCAAAAAAATGTAAGTTTTATGATAAGTTCCGAATAAAATCGTTCTCTTAACAATAAAACATCACATCGCAAAGGATAATGGAGGACATCTTATAACCAAAATTCTTAAATTAAGAAAATGTGATGGGAGATCGCACACCTTAAAAACCCATCGCGCATCGCAGCTTTCATATGCCGCAAATATCACATAAGGTAATATATCCCGATCCAGCGATATGTGATAATACATCTCGCAAATCGCATCTCGCAGATGCACAAGGTGATAAATGATTGTTGATAAAATGGATTAGCGATATTGCGATCTGCAATATTGTGAAGCAAATCACAAAATCACTTTATAGCAAATATGCAAGGCTCATCATTCAATAAAAGTTTTTCTAGTAATTTGATACCAAGTTATGGGCATTAGTGGCAATTTAATGATTAGTTGAGGGTCATTTATGAGATAAGACTTAAAGTTGATCACAAGGTTATTTCACGTAGCGTGGTATATTTCATATGATTTTAGACTTAAAGAGCTTTCCCGTCACATTATCTCTTTCCTTACTTTATCTCTTTCCAGAGTAATATACGTAGCAGTGTGCATAATGTAATGGAAAAGAAGGGAAAGGCTCCAGTTGTAGAGGACAAAGATATGATGCCCTTGTACACAGACACCACCCATAACAAATATGCCAGCATAACTACCTAGGAAGGCATGTATAGTCTATTCGAAGAAGAAAAGCCAAGAGCTATGGAGGTTAAAGCAACAACAGACTTGCGCGGGTCATCTGAAGCATCAATCACCGAACTTGCATGTTCGTTCTTGTATCGAATAGCAACAAAGTTGTAGATTATTCCATACATAGTCACGGTCAAGTGGGTACTGGACAGTGCTAATATAATAGATAAACAATTCAGGACTAGAGGCCAAGACCTCATTTGGTCATTCAATGCACAAGATTTCAGGCTTATGTATCATCTACTAGAATCGCAAGTAACCTACAACAAGCAGTTCGTAGAAAAGTTTGCCAAGGAAAACAAAGATTAGGAGGAGTGTATCAAGAACTGGTTGGTAAGGAAAAAACCATTAGAAAAGGGCAAAGCACGCTAACTAAGGGCCATCAAGACCGTGCAAGAGGCGAAAATAACACCTGGGAAGCCTAGATCAGGAAAAGGAAGCAATTTTTTATGCACGATTAGCGCATTGCTAGGCAAAACCCCTCGAAAAGGAAAGCCCGTGAGTGTTCGATCATATGTAAGCTAAAAAACCACGATGAAAAACGCTAAAGGATAAAGGTGGGACCCATGCCCCAAAACCAATGGTATTTATCAGGTACACCCTTAGGCGATAAGTAGATTTGGCCAAAATCTAGCTATTCCATTCAGTGCCCGACGCATGGCAGCTGAAGAAGTAGCTACAATGGCAAACAATGTCATTGACTGTGGCAATGAAAACTTGCACAGAGCAAATCTCATTTTAGTGACTGCACCAGGATTTCTCCCAAAGGCACAACAACTATAGATAAGTTGGAGATACAAATCTAAGGAAAGGGAAGAGCCCATCAAGAAGTTAACCAAGTTAAATTGGGAAACTTACTGGCAGTACTTGGTTAAATCGCACAGTTAATGCATGACTCTCAAATGCCTTACAAACTCTGCCAAGAAGATAGCGCCAACACTTGCCAATTATGTTTTCGCAGGGCAACTAAAATCAGAGGTCGGCCAAATGACACTCCTCAAGCCAATGTTGAATGCTTGTGACCACAAGGAACAGATACATAGATATATAATTTCTAGATTCAGTTTTAGTTTTAGTTTTGATTTATTTTTGCCTTAGATGAGGATGGTCATTCAAACCTCCTTCTATATTTTTGTAATAAACTATTTTTATTATTTAGGAAGTAGTATTTCAACCCCTCTCATGCATTTAGAGAAGAGTCCTAAAATTTGTCAAAAACATTTCCTCAAAACATGCACTTCTGCACCCTAAGAGGAGGTTTTGATGAATGAATGGAACAAGATTTATTGATATCTGTGTTTAATGTCAGCTATTAAAATGCACTTTTGTACTCTTAGTAGATGTTGAATTAGGAAGAGATAAATCTATATTGCCGAAGCTCATGATTAGGACTTGGTACCAATGGTACTTTTATCTCTTAACGATTGTTGCTTATGTGTCTAAGTAGTATTTTATGCTTAGTTATTTATATATGAAAGCTTGAATGTTTGAGCTATCATTTCGCACTTTTGTACGGTGATGACTATTCTGTTTATGCTCAATATGTGAATGACTTATTATGTGATATGCTTCTCAGAATTTTTTTGGCTAACCTTTTATACAAAATACTTCATTTTTGTTGAAGTCTTTTCTTATATCCCAATTGTTGTTCGAAATTATTTTAGATCACATAAGTAAAAAAGTTGAATCACGGGTTAGTTTTAGACTTAAATATTTCTGTTCATTAGAACACAATTGCATTTTACCTAGAAATCTTTAGAAAACAGAAATATTAATCAACACATACAAATTGGGAAACTGGTCCCATTATCCCCAGTCGGACCCACCTTTCCAAATGGAAAAGGAGTTGCTTTCAAGGTCCGGACTGGGTGGGTATCCCCCTTGTTGTAGACCTAATTTTCGGGGCTTCAACATACTTGGTGCTAGAAGGAGGGCTTGAACTATGAATGGCTAGTAAATCCAAAACTAAATACCATTCTGAGAGTAAATCGTCCTCAACATCTCCCCTAACTTCTCCATCGCATTCCAAATCTTTAAATCCTAAGCAAGAAGTTAAGAAAACAACAACCACTACCATAAACCCAAACATTTCAGAGGAATCTACTACTGATCCTCCTGAAGTTGAACCTTTGATTCATAAACTTCAAGGATTTTCCATATCACCACAAAATTATGAAATATCTCAAGGTAGTGTGACTTCGTAATACAGTCCTTCTCATCCTCTAACCAGATTGCAGAGTGAAAAGTTTGGTATTGAACCAACCAAATTACCACTACCTAAAAGAAAAAGAGCAAGGAAATCACCTAAAGGGTTTGATAGTGAGACTCTTTCATCATCAACATCCATACCAACTTCTCCATTACAAAGTCAACCATCCACCCCTCCACTTTAAATTGTTGTCCATTAGACTACTAAAACTTTAACATCCTCATCCTTTCCATAAGAAACTTCTTCTGCGCTTTCCTTTGTTAGTAGTTCAATGATGGCTCAAACCCCATGGAATTACCCAGGGGTAGTCTTAATACCTAACCCCTTAAGTCAATTACCGGCTCATCCTAAAAATGGCTGCCTAAGTTTAATCCTGAAGCAGGCATGCTAGAAGAAGAACACATAAACAACTTTATGTTATCGAGAAATTTAAATGGTGTTACTAATGAATATTTTCTTGTTTGGCTTTTCCCTTATACTCTACAAGGAGTAGCTAGATCCTGGTATTTTTCATTACCATCAGGATCCATCACTAGTTGGGACATTTTCCAAGAGCAATTCCTGACTAAGTTTGGTGATGATAGATCTACAGTGACATTGATCAATGATCTATCAAATCTAAAAGCTGAATCAAGAGAACCTATCAAAGATTTTAACTCTTGTTTCAACAATATTTTGAATAAAACTCCGACCACTTCCAAGTCTAGTGAAGAAGTTCGAAGTGAATGGTACATATCTACTTTACCATCAAACATATTGATCTTCATTGATAGGGATGCCAAGACAACATTAGCTGAAAACATGAAGGAAGTGATAGCGGTAAAGAAACATATTTTAGCTTTAGAAAAGAAAAACATTGTCGAAGGATTACAGAAAGTATTAAAAGCCACGTCCAATGAAATGGTTGACATTAAGAAACAAGTAGCAAAGACTTCTTCGAAAAAGCCCTACAAGCCTTATAGAAAAAATCCCTCAACTGATTCAAAGCCTCCCAAAATTATAACAAACACACAATCAGAAGAAGAAGAAGAGGAAGTTTCTAACGAAGAACCTATTGATGAAGATGTTGTAGAAGAAGAGGGAATGTGGGACTTCATTCCTCCAGACGAAGAGGATCAAGAGATATTACCAATTAGTACAAGAAGTAGAAATCAACTCGATCCTCCACAACCTAGTCCTAAATAGAAGAGCGCAAGCTCCACATCTAAATATAAAGTTGCAAGTAAGAAACCATCAGCAAAAGTGATTCAAATAAGCCCAGTCCAATCCGATCCCTCATCTCCATCAAAAACATTGATTGTTTCTGATGAGATGGAATATAATATCATTGAAGATATGAAGAAGACTAGGGCTAACATTACTTTTCATGAATTGAGCAAATTGAAACAACAACAAAAGATACTTTTGAAAGAGTTACATGCAGTACCCATTGCACCTCTTCCTGTCGCTGTAATCTTGAAAGATTCTTATGAGATGGGAAAACCTCCAACTAATATGGCAAACAAAGTTGATCCAAATGACATTGCTTCAATTAGAGGTAGGTCAAAATCCCATACTCCCGAATTCCTTCTTACTTACAAAATTTTCAATAAAAACTTACATAATTGTTTGGTATATTTAGGAGCTTCATCTAATACCTTACCTAAGACAATATGCGCAAATTCAAATGTCCAACCTCAAAAATCTGCAGTGTGCATTGTTCATCTTGACCAATCGCAAGTTGAAGTAATCGGTGAACTAAATCAAGTTACCATAAGGCTGTCATCTAATCCAAAGGTATGTCAAGATATTCATATTCTAGTTGTAGACATTCCCGAATTTTATGGTTTAATTCTTAGTAGGGATTGGTTTGAAAAGCTTCATGGATACTTTGCGACCGATTCCTCGCACATGTGGCTCCCTTACAATGGTAAACCAAATCAGATAAAGGTTGAGTGACAAAGACACCAAGATAAATAGTGACAGAATTGGAAGGAGAAAATGAACATGTAGCATACAACAACAATATAATTGGCAACTATTCTATTGATTCTTTCTTAGGAAATTTTAATGCTCATACTTGGCCTTACCTAGAACATTTTGTTTTGTCTCATGTGGAAAAATTTTCTCAAACAGATAGTTTTAAATGTGTTAATTTTATAGATAATCTTGTAAATAAATCTTTATTTTGGAAATTATTTTTTGATGGTTCTATGTCTAATGATGGAGCGGGAGCAGGATGTGTATTAGTTAGTCCAGAGGGAAACAAAATTATGCTAACATCTAGACTCGAGTTTGATTGCACAAACAAAACTGTAGAATATGAAGCTATAGTCCAAGGACTATATAAAGAAATTGGATTAGATATCAAGTATCTACAAGTCTTCAGAGACTCTGAGATTGTCATTAAACAAGTACGAAATACTTCACATTGTGTATCAGGTCATTTAAAACATTATCAATCTTTAGTGCAAGATTTGAATGAACATTTATAGCATTTAATATTTCACATATTTCCAGAATCCAAAATTCTAGTGCTGACCTCCTGGCTAATGTGGCTTCCAAAATCATTCCATCAGAAGACTGTAGCCCAGATAGATTCTCAATCGAATTCATCTATAAGACCTCCATCCCTGATAATGTTAAAAACTGGAGAATTTTCAATGATGATCCTGATATTGTAAGTTTCTTGACATCAAAAGGATCTTACACTAATCAGATAATTGATGAGGACCAATATGACCAGCAGTTACAACAAGAAAGCATTAATAATGCGATACCAAAATCTGTAGTGAAGTTGGAATACCTATATGATTTAAAAGACCATTTTAAAAAATTACCAATTCAAAACTTTAGAGTTCAACTCCAAACTATGAATTAGTAAATTTAGGAATGGATACCAAGCCACAGAATATCAACCTAGGTCTTGGCCTAGCCCCAGAAGAAAAATTAGCCTACGCTTGACTTTTGAAACAATACAAAAACGTCTTTGCTTGGAACTATGACGACCTTAAGACTTATGACCCTTCGATTATTCAACATACTATCCCAATGATAGCTGATGAAAAACTTGTCCAGCAAAAGCTGAGAAAAATCCATCCTAATCTCAAAAGTCAGATTAAGTCTGAGCTTAATAAATTATTGAAAGCCAAAATTATTTTTCCCGTTCGACATTCTAGGTGGGTTTCCAATATGGTCCCAGTTAGAAAAAAACAGAGATATTAGGATTTGTATTGACTTTTGAAATCTTAACAAAGCATGTCAAAAGGATAATTTTCCCCTGCCTCCTATGGAACAAATAATGCAAGCAGTTGCAGGATCAGAATTAATTTCCTTTTTAGATGGTTTTTCCGGCTACAACTAGGTCCTGATGCATCCTGACGATCAGCTAAAAACCACATTCAGAAACAAATGGGGTACTTATGCATATCAAAAAATGTCGTTTGGTTTGATTAGCGTTGGTGCTACATTTCAAAAGGCCATGGATATCACATCTGAGGGATTAGTAAACAAATCAGTGGTGATTTACTTTGATGACATAACAGTATATTCTAAAAAATGTGGTAATCACCTTGGAGACTTAAAACAAATCTTCCAATGTTGCCAAAGGTATGGGATTTCACTTAACCCAAAAAAATCCTTTTTTGCATTAAGTGAAGGAAAAATTCTCGGATTTATAGTGTCAAAATTTGGAATCCATATTGATCCCGATAGAATTAAGGAAATTTTCGAAATATCCTTGCCACATAATAAGAAATCCATGCAATTCTTCCTTGCCCAAATTAATTTTGTCAAAAGATTTGTTCCAAACTTCTCAAGAATTGTGTCACCATTACAAGCAATGATAAAAAAGAATTCACTTTTCAAATGGGGCCAAGAAGAATATGAAGCATTCAATCTGATTAAGCAAGGGATTATTAATGCCCCATCCTTAGCGACTCCAAATTTTCCGATCATTTTATTTTGTACACGTTTTCCTCTTATGTCATATACTGCGATACTCAGTCAAGGCAAACAAGATAAGGTAGAAGACCCAATTTCCTTCTTTAGTTCAAATCTGCAAGGGCCTCAATTAAATTATTCTGACGTTGAGAAACAAGCTTATGCTGGTTTCAAAGCAATCAAATATTTTAGACCATTTCTTCTTAAAATCCATACAAAGATCATAGTACTGTTTCCAGCGGTAAGAAAACTTTTAGTACATAAAGATGTGGGTGAAAAGAGAGAAAATTGGGTCACTGCCTTACAAGAATATGATGGTGAGATCAGGGCAGAAAATATTGTAAAAGTTCAAGTCTTTTGCAAGATGTTGATTGGAGCTTCGCATGTTTCTGAAATATCATCTTCAAATCAAGAGGTACAAATGTACGAGGTAAGCCTAAACGATATTGAATTAAGATATGTTGATATGATATTTTATCTAAAGAATGGATACGCTCCTTCAAATCTAGACTATACAAAGAAAAGAGTTTTAAGATTGAAGGCTAAGCAATATCAACTCATAAATGATGTACCTTTTAGGATAAATTATGATTCTATTCTCCTTCAATGTATTGAGAAATCTGAAGCTGAAAAGTTGTTGCAGGAACTCCATGATGGACCAGCAGGAGGATATTATGCGGGAGATGCTACATCACATAAAATATTGCACGCATGATACTATTGGCCTACACTATTTAAAGATGCACATAGCTATGTAAGGAATTGTTAAAATTTTCAAATTGTTGTTGGAAGACAAAAGAAACCATCATTGCCTTTGCAACCAGTCAATATTGATCAACCTTTTGATCAATGGGGATTGGAGATAATAAGTGAGATCATTCCTCACTCTTCTAAACAACATAGGTATATCCTTACAGCTACAGATTATTTTACTAAATGGGTAGAAGCAGTTGCGCTCAAGATAGCCAATGTTGAACATATCATTCATTTCATAGATCAGTTCATAATCACCAAGTTTGGTTTACCTTCCGCTTTAATTTTTGATAATGCATCATATTTTTCTGGCAATGCTATGACTGAATTTGCACTTAAAATAGGTTTTAAGCTTAAATATACTGCCAATTACTACCCATAAGGGAATGGGTTGGCCAAATCAACAAATAAAAACTTAATCATAATAATTAAGCAAACCATTGATCAGAACCATAAAAATTGGCACAAATATTTGATGTATGCTTTATGAGCAGACCAAATTACCCAAAAGGCTTCCATTGGCACTTCTCCCTTCAATTTGTTTTACGGGAAAGAAGTAGTTCTCCCAACTCATCTAGCAATTCCTTCTCTAGCCTTAGTTCAATTTAATGATGAAACACCAACTTCATCTCTACAACTAAGACAATTGCAGATCTTTAAGCTAGAAGAGAAATGATAACAGGCTAAAATCACACAGACTCATCATCAAGCATTAGTAAAGGCTTCCTTTGATTCAAGCACAGTATCTAGGAAGGATATTCAAATTGGAGATTTAGTTTTGAAATGGGATAAGGCTCATGAGGAAAAAGGAAAACATTCTAAATTCCAACAATTGTGGCTTGGCCCATTCCAAATTGTTGAAATCATAGGTACATCCACTTTTATGTTGCAAGATTTAGCAGGGAAAAAAGAATCTTTGCCTGTTAATGGGCAAATCCTTAAAAATTTCTTTCCATAGAATATGAATTCTCCTATTTTTGAAAATTATTGTTTATAGTTTTATTTTGAAAATAAAACAGGTTGTAAATGGTTAATTTTGGAAATTTGCCAAAAAGATTAGTGTTTCTTTTAGATTTTGTTTTTTCGCTTGTATAAATAGAGCTAATTTGGAAAATTGATCATTACTATTGAAAAATATGGTCAAATGTGATAAGCCTGAAAGTGCTACTAGTTTCAACCTTATGAATTTTGATAAAAAAACAACCTTTAGTGAGAATTTGTTTTATATCAGTCAATGAAAAGCATCAATAACAAAACAAACTTCTCTGTAGAAAAGCTATTTCCCAAAAACTCTATAATTGTCATCCAGAGCTATTATTAAGGAACCAATGACTTCCCCCCCACCTAGGGAATTACGAGTTTCAATGAATAATCCAATGATACACTCTAAACTTAAAGAATAAGAGGTCTCATCATGAGCCGGCTTATGATGATCATAGATATTATGACTTGCTGACATCGCCAAAACTGCATACTACAACAGGGCAATGGCTCAAAATTGTTGCAATCAAAAGACAAGGGGTATCATCATGAGCCAGCTTGTTCAGCAAAGTTATAAATCAAGTGAATTGCACTGTCATAATTTGGCTACCAAACCAAGACATTGTTCTTTAAGAAAACAAAAAGACAACAAGTGTGGATATGGATTTATCCTTGAAAATTGTATATTTCTCCAAGTAGGATACAGGATCATTGTTGGGTAACAGGTAACCATGTCGAGGCTATGAACGCCTGTTGGCAGCAGAGGCTCTACCTACAACAAATGAACATACATAAAATTGATCTACAGAGAAGTCTTTGTTTTTATATTTATAAACTAAGTAGTGGCTGATGTAAATACAATGACTAGCTTTGGGAAGTAAATAATTAGAGTTAACATAGGAGAAACAAACTACCATTGACAGCTGAAAGCATGATACACTTTATATTTCTATAATAAAGTTTGATTTTCCAGAAAACATTTCTGTTTTGGAAGTTTAGAAAAACCAAAGATAATCAAAGATAACTGGTTCTTCTTAGTGAATCGCTAATTGTTGTGGCTAGTAACTACCCTCCTTTCTATTTAGTTTTAGTAATAAAGCTAAATAAATGGGGACCCTTCTAAAAAAATAAAAACTAGCACTTATGTTTCCCTTTGAATAAATCATGATATCATAAACTTAGGAAAACACTCGCTAAACCCAAAAAATGTAAGTTTTATGATAAGTTCCGAATAAAATCGTTCTCTTAAAAATAAAAAATCACATCGCAAAGGATAATGGAGGACATCATATAACCATACTTCTGAAATTAAGAAAACATGATGCGAGATCATGCACCTTAAAAACCCATCACGCATCGCAATGTTCATACGCCACAAATATCACCTAAGGTAAAATATCCTGATCTGGCGATATGTGATAAGACATCGCAAATCACATCTCGTAGATGCGCAAGGTGATAAATGATTGTGCATAAAATAGATTAGCGATATTACAATCTGCGATATTGCGAAGAAAATCGCAAAATCATTTTATCATAGATTTGCAGGGATCATCATTGAATAAAAGTTTCTCTCTTAATTTGGTACCAAGTTATCGACATTAATGGCAATTTAATGGTTAGTTGAGGGTCAATTATGAGATAAGATTTAAATATGATCGAAAGGTTATTTCACATAGGGTGGTATATTTGATATGATTTCATACTTAAAGAGCTTTCCTATCACTTTATCTCTTTCTTTACTTGTAAATTCGCAGGAGCGTCAAGCAGAGTAATATACGCAGTAGTGTGCAGAACATAATTGGAAAGAAGGGAATGGCTCTGATTGTAGAGGAAAAAGAGATGATACCCTTATACACAGACACCACTCGTAACAAAGATGCAGGGATAACTACTTGAGAAGGCATGTACAGTCTGCTTGAAGAAGAAAAGCCAAGAGTTATGGAGGTTAAAGCAACAACAAACTTGCGTGGGTTGTTCGAAGGATTAATCACTGAACTTGCATGTTCGTTCTTGCACCGAATAGTAGCAAGGCCGAAGATTCTTCCATACACAGACATGGTCGGGCGGGAACTGGGCAGTGTTAATATAAAAGATAGGCAATTCAAGACTCGAGGCCAAGACCTCATTGGGTTATTCACTGCACAAGATTTAAGGCTTATGTATCATCTACCAGAACCGTAGGCAATGTACAACAAGCAGTTCGTAGAAAAGTTTGCCAAGGAAAGCGAAGATTTGGTGGAGTATATCAAGAACTGGTTGGTGAGGAAAAAACCATTAAAAAAAGGGCAAAGCATACTAACTAAGGCCCATCAAGACCATGCAAGAAGTGAAAATAACACCTAGGAAGCCCGGATCAGAAAAAGGAAGCAATTTATGATGCACGATTAGCACTTAGCGCTTAGTGCTAATCACGCATCAATGGGCAAAACCCCTCGAAAAGGAAAGCCCCTCAGTGTTCGGTCACATGTAAGCCAAAAAACCACAAGGAAAAGCGCTAAAGGCTAAAGGTGGGACCCACGCCCCAAAACCAATGGTATTTATCAGGTGCACCCTTAGGTGGTAAGCAAATTTGGCCAAAATCTAGCGATTCCATTCAGCGCCCAACGCATGACAGTAAAAGAAGTAGCGACAATGGCAAACAATGTCTTTGACTGTCTTAATGAAAACCTTCACAGACCAAATCTCATTTTAGAGACCGCACCTGGATTTCTTCCAAAGGCACAACAACTACAGATAAGCTGAAGACAAAAAGCTGAGGAAAGGGCAGAGTCCATCAAGAAGTTAACCAAGTTAAATTTGGAAACTTTCTGGTAGTACTTGGTTAAACCACACAGTAAATGCATGACTCTCAAATGCCTTATGAACTCTGGTGAGGAGATAGTTCCGGCACTTTCCGATTCCGTTTTCACAAGGAAATTAAAATCAGAGGTCAGCCAACAAACACTCCTCAAGCCGATGTTGAATGCTTGCAACCACAAGGAACAGATAATAGATAGTTAATTTCTAGATTCATTTTTAGTTTTAGTTTTGATTTATTTTTGCCTTAAATGAGGATGGTCATTTAAACCTTCTCCTATATTTTTGTAATAAACTATTTTTAGTATTTAGGAAGTAGTATTTTGACCCCTCTCATGCATTTAGAGAAGGGTCATAAAATTTGTCAAAAACATTTCCTCAGAACATGCACTTATGCTCCCTTAGAGCAGGTTTTGATGAATGAATGAAACAAGATTTATTGATATCTATGTTTAATGTCTGCTACTGAAATGCACTTTTGTACTCTTAGTAGATGTTGAATTAGGAAGAGATAAATCTATATTGCTGAAGCTCATGAGTAGGACTTGTTATCAATCGTACTTTTATCTCTTAACGATTTCTTCTTATGTGTCTAAGTAATATTTTATGTTCAGTTATTTATATATGAAAGCTTGAATGTTTGAGTTATCATCTGGCACTTTTGTATAGTGAAGACTATTTTGTTTATGCTCAATATGTGAATGACTTATTATGCAATATGCTTCTTATAATTGTTTTGGCTAACTTTTTATACGAAACAATTCATTTTTATTGAATTCTTTTCTTATAGCTATTGAATGATCTTTATTACCAATTGTTGTTCAAAATTATTTTAGATCGCATAAGTAAAAAGTTGAATCCGGGGTTAGTTTTAGACTTAAATATTTCTGTTCAATAGAATACAATTGTATTTTTAAATTAGACTTAGATTAAAAGAATTTTACTTAGAAATCTTTAAAAAACAGAAATATTAATCCACACATGCAAATTCGGAAACTGGTCCCATTATCCCCAGTCGGACCCACCATCCCAAATGGAAAAGGAGTTGCTTTCAAGGTCCGGACCAGGTGGATATCCCCCTTGTTTTAGACCTAATTTTCGGGGCTTCAACGCACCCCAAGGTGATACACTTGGCCTAATGTACCATTTGTCCAACATTTCATCCAAATGAAACTTTTAACTCAACCAACTCAAGTGTACTCATCCTGTAAGGTCATTTTGATGTTGGAGTTTCCCTTGTCATGAACTCAATAGAAACATATAACTCCCTATGAGGTTTCAACTATATAATTTCCTCACAAAATACATCCTAAAAATGCTACAAAACTGGGTACCTTCTGAACACATATGCATCCTCAACCTCCTTATCATTGTCACTCTACATGTGTCTTGCCAACATCACACAACCTTTTCTTAAATTATTCTTAGTCTACATAGCGGTAATCGTGCTCATTGATGTAGGCTTCTTCTTTCCCTACAAGGTCCTCTTTTCCCCACTATCATCCACACCTCAATGACCTTATCAAAGTGATCCACTTTGGTTCTATGAAGGTATAGCCAATCCATACCCAAATGCATACTATACGAACCTAATGGTAGTAAATTCATAAGTGAAGCTATAGGCATATCATTTAGCTCAAATGCACACACTCTCACCCAATGGTGAACTCGTTTATTTGTAGCTGTAGACAATTGTACAAACCAAGATTTTGCATGCACTTATTTTCAAAATCCACACATATCCACATTAGGATTAATAGAACTATAGTTAGATACAAGATAAAAAAAAATAGAAACAACTTGATCACAAAGCTTACCATCCATCTCAATGATCGATGCCTAATTATCCACCTCCCTGTTGTACACAACTGCATAGATCCAAGGAATTCTATGACCATCATCACCAACTCTATTCAGCTCCTGAGCACTCTAGATATGGGGTCTACTACCACTTTGATACTGTGGACAATCCCTCTTATGATTGTCCTTACCACATATCAAACAATGCAATGGTTCCCTACCACCACCTCTAGACTGATGCTCTCCACGTCCCTTCTTAGTTGTATTCAACCTCTTATAAGGAACTGCATTTTACTTCTCACTTGCCTCTTGAGGGCTTCCTCTCTTTGCTGGCCATTTTCCTTTATCTTTCTCATTTATGTTCAATTCATGCTTAGGCTGAAATTTTCACTTTGACTGCTCATAAAAATGTTTCAACTTTCAGATGCCCTCCTCGAATGATCTAGGCTCACAGAACTCCATCTGGTCTCTGTATGCAACTAGAAATCCACTTATGAATCTCTAAACCCTAACCTTTTCCTCCTTGAGGCAAGGCACATATCTCAACAACTCCAATAATTTGCTTGTATACTCATCCTCTATCATAGAACCCATCCAGAACCCATAAAACTTCTTAGCTTTGTCATCATAGTACCTCTCCAACAAGTACTTCTTCTTGAACATACTTACAAATTCATGAAAACTAAAATCCTCCTCATGTACACCTTTGACATTCTTCACATCTCCACACCAAATATGGGCTTTACCCTTTAGACTAAAAGTGGCTATCTTTACTTTCATGTTTTTTGAATAATCCTGCAACCGGAAGAATTTCTTCATACCAAGCAACCATGCCTTCGTGACTTGTGATTTGTTCATCTCTCCATTAAAGGGAGGATCCTTTTCTTTCTTAAACTCATCCAACAAGTATCCCCTATATTCCTCCTGTAAGGATGATAATGATGATGATCATGATGCCTATCAAAGCCAAAACTGTAATGTTACTTCTGTCTATCACCTCTCCTATCCGGAGTGTCCAACAACCTACCATATCTGATCATATCAAATCTATCTGACATATGTCTACTAGGAGACCTACTACTATATTCCCCATTAGTTATGTCCTCATGTCCATGGCTGAGCCGAAGTGGTCCTTGTCACTTGAAATGTGACAAACTCTAAAGTAGTATCGCATTCACCTCTACTTGTTTCTCTTGCGCATGCATGATTTTGTCATTGCCTGCTTTGAAACTCCTTATTTCTTCCAACAGGCTTTTCAATGTGTCTTCCAAGTGAGGCGAGTGCCCCACGCCACGCTGCCCATCTGATGCATAGGGAGATTCTATGTAGTCTACCACCTTGCTAGCCATCCGATCTCTTTCCTACAAGGGATACTATCTTACATAAACTAGATCATAATAAACCAACGTACCTTAGCATAATTCAAGGATGCTACCTTGTCATAAATATCATCAAAGCAATGTGATACATGTATAACATAATCATAACAACATACAAACATATATAGAATAAATGCATCAATGCATAAAATTCATTCTAATAAGGGTCCAGTCATCCATGGATGGCCATATGAACAATGCATGTTATGGCATCATGCATGACAATAACCATTACTCCAATGTACACTTTGCCACATGAAACTATCAACATGCGTAATCAATTCCTAATCAACTACACATATGTATAAATGCATGTATTCGAGCCTAGGTGATCAATTCTTGCAACCAACCTACAAGGATGATACATGTAATCAAACAACCAAGAACACAACTTAACATATAAGTATGTAATCAAGCTGCATATAATCATATAACCAATCATATACTTCTGACAATGCATCCCACAAAATCACATCAACTTCCTCATGACAACCTTACTACAATCATGATCAATATGATGCAATGCAACAAGCACGTAGAATGCAAGTGTAAGAGACACACATGCAACTGACATGCATGCATGACCAAACACCTTCAACCAAGGAGAGTGCAACCATGCTATGATATCAATCTGTAACACCCCCTCTTCTGAGGTCCAATGAAGAAACTAACCAGTCAGGGTAACACATGTGATGAGAGAGGTCACTTTATGGGATTCAACTTCCTTATTGACCTTAAGGAAATGGAACTAATGGAACATATCAAACAAACCCATCCACGTTAGCAACAACACCCTCACAAGACATGTAATCCACTAAGAAATCTTGTCCCTTAGTCCCACTGATGATTTAAGCCTTTTAACCCTGGGTCACTCTAACGTTATGGCCAAGATAGTGACCAAAATCCAAAGTTTCTCTCAAAGGCCTAGGTTCTAGGGTCCCTGGATTCTTTTCAATAGACCTTTATCAGCATCTCCAATATTCGAGCCACGTTTCTAGCATAGACTATCGATCCCTACTTAGAACTTATTATAACCTTGCTAATCCATTAAAGACATGATGACAATATAAAAAAAATGAAAACTCAACCTCAGGACTAGGCCTGAGCATCCTCTAATCAGACTGATATTTTGTCAAACACTTGGCATCAATGTAACCTACAAGTCTAGGATGCAAGACAGAGCATAAACAACTAAAATAACTTATGAAACATAATTAGAAGGATCACCACCTTCTCCATTGAACTATTATATCATCAATTAGGTCTTGCATCCATCCATTTAATAACTACAAGTAAATACAAGAAATAAACTTGACATGAACCAGTCATATAACCATGCTTATAACCAGCATTAAACCCTATAAATATCAAAGATATGAAAGCCATTAAATCCACATGTAAACTAGTGAAAAAGTAAGAGATTTTAGCTTTTATTAATCATAGGCAAATATGACTAGGTTTAGAACTTCCACATGCCACTCGACCATAGAGATGGGCGAACCATGTAGGTTTTAACCCCGTACAGAAATTACCTGCATACAAATTCTAAATCACAGGAAAAATAAAAATGTGAGAGCATAACACATAAAACACGTATACATAGAGACTTCCCACTGGATCCCAAAACCGGGACTACCAGCTTGATTTTTCATTATGTTCCTTTCAATGTTACAATACATATTTATACATGCTGAAGCATCTAATACCATGGACCGAAAACCATCGCGTCCAAAAAACATGTGCAAAAATTATGCAAAAAACCATAGGTGGGTCCGCCCAACCTAACATACGGTCCAAAACAAAAATTTTCCAGGGCGCTGCCCCGGACCCCATAAAGTGGGGTTACGGGTACCCCTCAAATACCCTGTTAACTAGGTGGAAAGAATATAACAGAACCCAACAATCTCCCACTTGTTTTTTTCTTTCCATAGGGGGCCACATGAGAGCTTAGTCATTTCTCTAGCCCTGAAACACCCATTGTTTCTCTACACCAAGAGAACTTCTCAGAGCTAACAGATTTTGTCAATGCATCTACAGTATTCTTCAAAGTGTCCACCTTTACCAGCAACACCTTTTTGTCTTCTA
>APFE031537706.1:21808-40155 GCA_000404065.3 Pinus taeda | reverse complement strand
AAACGTCGTTTAGGGCCTCAAAACGGCTCCGGAAGTTCAGGACCCGAAAAACTGCTAAAAATAGTAAACTGTGCTACAATTTAGGAAACTAAAAAGACTGAAAGAGACAGTTGTGGGGATCCAAATGGGATAGGTGGGTGGCCACAAACATCCACCTGGATCAATCTGTGTCTTGAGCATATTGTTCAATGTAACTTTCATGAATTATTGAGTTATGCTTAAGTATTGTGGATGCATTTATAATTGGTCTTGATAACATGTATGTAACCTTATTATGTATGCCCTTCTTATATCTGATAACAAGATGAAATTGTTGTAGAAAATCCATCCCCGATAGTTTCTTGATTGTTGCAATTTAGTTTATGAGTGAAAATATCGAAGTGGTTGATGATCTATGTGTATGATTGTTTCTTTACCCATTACGTAATGTTTCCACTTTTTAACACTTTGAACTAATGCATATAATTCCTTATCATATGTAGGATAGTTAACTACCGATGATGTGAATGTCTCATAATGAAAGCATATAGGCTTTCTGTGCTACATCAACACTGCCCCCATGGCATATTCACTTGCATCTGTCTCGATCTCAAATAGATGCTTAATATCTGGAAGTTCTAGTACTGGCGTTGTACTGTTCCTTTCTTTCAATGTGTCAAAGGCTTTCTACTATTTTCCTCCCCACTGAAACACCTGTTTCACACTTGTCAAAGCATGTAAAGGAGCTACAATTAAAGAAAAGTTAGCAATAAACTTTCTCCAATATGTTGGGTTGTGTTATATTCTTTCCACATAGTTAACAGGGGGTTTGAGGGGTATTCGTAACCCCACTTTATGGGGTCCGGGGCAGCGGCCCGGAAAATTTTGGTTTTGGACCCTATGTTAGGTTGGGCGGACCCACCTATGGTTTTGTGCATGATTTTCACACATGTTTTTGGACGCGATGGTTTTCGGTCCATGGTATTGGACGTGATGGTTTTCGGTCCATGGTATTGGATGCTTCGGCATGTATAAATATGTATTGTAACATTGAAAGGAACATAATGAAAAACCAAGCTAGTAGTCTCGGTTTTCAGATCCAGTGGGAAATCTCTGTGTATATGTGTTTTATGTGTTATGCTCTCGCATTTTTATTTTTCCTGTGATTTAGAATTCGTATGCAGGTAATTTCTGTACGGGGTTAAAACCTACAAATATTGCACTGCGCCTAAGAAACTTCTAACTTTTGTAGCAATATTGGGCTTATGCCAATTTACAATGACTTTGACTTTAGAGGGATCTATCTTCAATTCACCACCCCCTCAATATAACCCAAATAATTCAAATATGTTCTGCCAAATTCACATTTTCATAGTTTTACATAGAGATTTTCTCTTTTCAAAACATCTAAAATCTGCTTTACATGTTTTACATGTTCATCCCACGTTCTACTGAAAACAAGAATATCATCTAAATAGACTATTACAAAATCATCAATGAGTGATCTAAATACATCATTCATTACTTGCATGAATGTAGTTGGAGCGTTATTTAAGCCAAAAGGCATAACCATCCATTCATAGAGTCCTTGCTTTGTTTTGAAAGCAGTCTTCCATACATCCTGTTCTGCAACTCTGATCTAATGGTAGCCGCTTCACACGTCCAATTTAGAGAAGGAAACTGCATATTTTAACTAATCTAACAAATCGTCAATATGAGGAAGAGGATAATGATTCTTTATTGTGATTTTATTTAACGCTCTAAAATCAATGCATATTCTACATGAACCATCTTTCTTTTGCACTAACAAAATAGGTGATCTGCATGGTGATGTGCTTGGTCGAATAAAACCTTGATTGAGCAACTCCTATACCTACTTCTTTATCTGTGCATTCTCTAAAGTTGATAACCTATACATTCCAATGTTAGGTAGTGGAACATCTTGCTGCAAATAAATCTCATATTCTATCTCTCGCTTGGGTGGAAGCCCTTTAGGCTCTTCAAACATAATATCATAATCAGAAACAACTTTAACTAGATCTGCTTTATGTTTAGGATTACAGCCTTGGAATGCATCGGATTTATCAATATCCTTTGCTTTTCCAATCATAAGTAAAAATTGTTTACTTGAATTTACAATTCTTTTGACTGTCCTGAATTTATGAGAGAGAAATTATATTTGAGTTTATAAGCCCTTACAATATATTCAATTCCATCCTTAGTGAGTTGATACTTATTTTTAGTTCGATAGAAGATAGCATTTCTATTGTACAAGTATGGACTTCCTAATACAATTCCACATATGTCCAGTGGGAATATGTCTAACTCAACCTCATCTACAAACTTTGACACAATAGGAAAATGAAGTTTATATTGTTTTGTAACTTGTAGCTTAGTTTTATCACACACCCAACCTAATGGATATGGCTTTTTATGAGGTTTTGTTTCTAGACCCAACTTCTTTACAATTGCATCAGAAATCAAATTAACTTGTGACCGACTATCAAATAAAGTATCAATTTTAGTATGCTTGGAAATGACTCTAATGTGAAATAGCTCATTTATTTTCCTCTCATCATTATCATTATCAACATAATGTGAAGAATTACTTGTAGATGCTTTAGAATATTTATCTTTTATACCTGTAGCTATAACTGTTTTCTCGTCTCCTGAATCTGATCCCAAGTCCTTCTGCATAGTAGCAACATTCTTTCGCTCTTTACTCCCAAAATTCTTAAGCTTCAATTCCGGATGCAATGACTAACAATGTGCCTCATCGTGTTCTTCCTTCTTAAAATGAGTGCATGAAGGTTTATCCTTCTTCACAGTGTTTGTTTTCTTCTCCTTCCATTTAAGTTTCTTCTTGACTTTATTCCTGCTTTCAATAGGTTTGGATGATTTCCCAACATCTTGGGTTACATTTTTGCCTCTAGCTTCTATATGAGTTGCTTGGACCAATACATCATCTAAGTTAGTTGGATTAAACATAAGTATGGTATGCCTTAAATAACTATGAAGACCACCTATGTATTTCAACATTATCTCTGGTGAGTCCAATGATATGCCTAATGTTAAAGCTCTCTTACAGAATTCCTGAGTATAACTTTGAACATTTTGACCTTTTAATTGGCTTAGTGTTTGCCAACTCATCATTGCTTGTTGCATATAAGCCAAAGGAAAAAATTTCTTTTTAATGGCATAAACAAATTCATTCCAAGTTGAAATTATTTTACCATGCTTTTGGAGATCTTCTTGTGTATTTCCTTCCCACCATACAAGTGTGGTTCCTCCAAGTCGAAGGCTAGCAAGCTGGATCTTCTTCCTTTCTAAAACAACTTTCTGCACCCAACAATACACTTCAATTTGTCTTATCCAATTATCAAGCTTTTTAGTGTTAAGTTCTCCATCATAGATTGGCAAATCAAATTTTACATCTAATTTGATCAAAGAGGATTTCTTTTTCTTCTTAGAAGGATTAGATTTATGAGAAGAAGAGGATGATGATGATGATGATGGTGATGATGATGGTGATGATGGACGAGATGATGGAGGAAGCCTTCATCCCTTTCCCTTATCTTCTTGATCTTTAGGTGATGAAGTGCCTTCATCTTTGTTCTTCTTAAACTCGTGATTCATCTCTTCCACCATTGCACGTATCATCATGAAACTATCCAAGAATTGAGATTCTGATCCAAGTTGAGCTTCTTCTGCCATCCTTGTTTGTGAAAATATCCTTCCAATCTCTAGATTTGCCTCAACAAGTTCACCTTCACCTCATTCGAACCTCAACCTAGTAACCATTCAAATATTCACACAAACTTGTCAAACCTTAAAAACCTTGCTGCTCTAATACCACTTGATCTGTTAATGAAAAAACATATTATAGACTTTGTGTGAATTTTCTTATTTTACTTAGTGCAATGGATCGAAAATATTTCAAATAACATAAACACATAAACAAGTTGAAAACACATTCAAACACATCAACACAACAAAATCTAATAAAGGAGTTCACCAGACTTTCTCGCTACGTCTCCTGGCCATTTTTCTTCTAGTGCTAACCTCTTTATTTTGTCTTCAAAATGTTGTTACAGGTATGAGCTCGAAAACAGAGTCTCAAATAAGAAAATGGACCTCACCACTACATTTAGCTCGAAATTTCGAGTCAAACGAGTATAAACTCAACCATATTTGGTCAGTGTGACCACCAGACCCCCTGGAATGGCCAAAAACCACCTCTGTCCTGCAAAACTACCCTTTATTTGGAAAAAGCCACCTCGGCCTGTGCAAAAGCACCTCAAACTATGCACTGGTGGTATGGCGGGTTTGACACTTGCAATGATTATTAAAAAATTAGTTTGGTTTTGTTTAAAGCCAGAATTGCTGACATGTTGGTTAGTGGAGGTATGTGAAGTCGTAGCATATATATAATTTTGGAATTCTAGGGTATGAAACCCCCACCCGACCATTCCACCATTGGTTACATTATACATTAAATATGAGATATATTACTTCGTTGTTCCATTGTTTATACATGGTTGGTATGGTATTAATATACCATATGTGGTTGATATTTGTGGTGAATGTGGGATATATGCGATAACATTAAATCAAAGGTCTGGAAGTCGTGGGGATGACCCCGACCATCCGGCTTTTTTCCGGCACCCTTATCTGATACACAATAAATGTAAACTCATCGCTTCCATTACCAAGGCCTGTGATAGCTAAACCAGTGAGCTAATTTTGGCGAAGTCATTGCCACTTCGGGAGGTCAGGGCTTCGGTCCAACCTGGTCCCCAAAATTTTGGGAATGAAGCCAAATTGGGCAAAATCCAGGCTACCATGTGTCACACTAGATTGGCCTGTATGAACCAATCACAAACTTTCATGTCACCTCGTCTGATGACATCATCCACGACCCGTGGCTCATTCCCGGGTTGACACGTGTCCTGGTGACATAGGCATTAACTGTTGACCGTTGACGTGGTTGACTGTTGACCTTTGACTTTTGACTTTTTCCCTAATTCTCTATAAATTTTGACTGGCTCTAACTTCTCCATCCAGACTCAGATTTATGCACAGTTCGCATCGTTGGAATCATATCAACGAGGTCTTTGACTTGATCCCATGTTCATCTACATTTGAAGACTTTTATCAGGAGGAAAAAATGAATCCATTTTGGATCATGAATGCATGACCAACACATTTGCCATCTAGTCTGAGGGGTGAACCATGCTATGATACCCCTCTGTAACACCCTCCTCCCACATCTACCCAAGTAACCGATGAGCCAAGGTAAACATGTGGTGAGAGGCTACTATGATTGGATGCAACCTCCTATGTGACCTTGAGGAAGTGGAATCGATGAAAACACAACATACAAACCTTCCATATCAGTTATAAGACTCCCAAAAACCATCCCAACCACTCAGGTAGCTAGCGTCGAGGTCCCACTAAGGTTTTTAACCACTTGACCTCTGGAATCTTCCATGATATGGACCTGACAACGTCGAGGAGGCTTTGGATGCTCTCATGCCAAGACATGCTAGCGTCCGGGGACTATTTTTCTCAGTGTTGTGGCAACGTTCCTGGGATTTGAGTCACTTTTTTTCAAGTCTAGATCCCAAGTCACTTCCATGAATTGAATGAAACCTTTAGAACAGTAAAATAAAAGGGAAACAATGATGCAAAAGTAAATACTTGAACAAGCCCTTAACTATATACCTACTAGCCATGATAGGAATTTCATCAAACATATCACAAAATATGTAATCTACAAATGTAAATAGTAGATTTAAGCATAAGGATCTCATACTTATCTGAGAATCAGTAAGAACCATTTTTCCATCATATCATTTGCTTCATTATCATCTATTAGGTCATAGATACATTTTTCATTCATTTACCAGTAAAAATATGATGAAATCCATACATAGCCACTATCATAAAACACATACATAACTAGCATAATAACAACAAAAATTCCAATGAAATCACAACCATATGATCCACATATAAACTAGTATAATACTCCTAGAAATACAAGGAGATATAGTCTCATATTACTGATGCAAAATCCAAAACCAAGATGGGACTACCACATTCCATCCAACAATAGAATGGCTAAGCCAAATCTCTCTTCAGACATTCACCTCTGTTCCATATTCCAAGCATGAATGTGGGACTCAAACCAAAAGAACCAACCAGGGAATCTCGAGGCTAAACCATCTCACCCTCATCAATAGAAACCAGGCTTTACCGTAATACATCCTAGATCATTAGACCGACACAATAAACATGTCATAACATGATTTACCATGATCTCCACCCGATCACTAGGCCAAATAATCATGGACGCCACCATATTTCTCCATCTACACCGTGAGGAATTTTCTTGTCTTCTAGTCTCTCAGGCTTTACTACAATCCAAACCTAGATCACTAGGCCCTAAAGAGAGAGCCACTCTATAGGATTTACCACATATCGCAGACCCGGTATTACTAGGCCCAATGGAGAGAAACCACCTCTTGGCTTTACTGTATATCCTACAATTCTCTGGCAAGGATTCCTAGGCACACCGAGGCAACACAATCATGTGTTTACCGCAACTCACAATCTGGCTCAGGGGTCACTAGGCTAGTGTCTTTATCGTGATCCACAGTCTAGTTCAAGGACCAGTAGGACATGTTATTTATCATTTGGAGATCCATCTCACTCAACTTTGAATCCATCCAAAAATCCAACTCAACTAAAACATGAGAACCCCATCACACCATGGCTATTTGAAAATGGCAAGGCTAGGTTGAAACACTGTCACACCTGGAAAAACCTAATCCATAATAGAAAAAAGAACCACATGCAATACCATGCATGCCAGATCTAGAAAGGAAAATACACATGGAAATTGATACTTGCAAAGAATCTTGTTGTAGCTTCTTGATCCTTCTCTTCCTTGCTTGATCTTCACTTCCTCTTGCCTTCCTTTGCTTTCTTGATCCAATGCCAAAATGCTCAAAGAAAACTCTAATTGTGCAAGAGAGAGAGAGAGAGATCCAAAACTGAACTGACCAAGCTTTCCCACTGATCCTCAGAAGCCTTTTTTATTAATGAGGCCTCCATTTTCTTCATTTTCCATTATTTTCCTTCAATTTCCTCTTCACATGCAACCTGTGACCTTTCACCTACATTTTCTCCTAATTTCCATTATTTTCATAACTAAATGTGCCAAAATGTCATTTTGCCTTTCCAATTCCTTAGCCATTTCCTTTACCAATTTCCTTAGCCATAATAATTGAAATGAACACGCACTAGGATGTTTTGCCCACCATTTAGCTTGGAATATGTGTCCCATCAACCATGGTCTTATATAATTTTACATGAATTTTTATTAGGGTTGTTACAGAAGTTGTCCCTTTTAGTGATAACTGATAAATGAGTAGGGATAGAAGTTTCTTTCAGTAGTAGCTGATAAACCTACAAGTGGAAGCTTGTGGTGCAATGATGTAATAAAAAGTTGAAGATTGTATTTTCCTAAGAAATAAAAACAATATTGATGTCTTATATATGTGTTGCACGTGTGTACGGAAATTATTATGATGTTATGTTTTGCATGATTGAGTTATGATGTTGATTACATGAGTAGTTACTAAAGTGATTGAAAAGTATAAATTGTCAAGAATTGTATGATTTGGTCACACTATTGATTCACCCCCCTTCAGTAATGTCTTGGTTTCAATTGTTTATAAAAATTGGTATCAAAGCAACAAGGTTCCTTTAGGATTAGTTTACCAGCAGGAAGGAAGATCAAGGAACATGGAGAAGGATTGGATTACCCCAGATGGAGTTCCATTTTGAATGACTCAAATTACATAACTTGGAAGGTAAGAATGAGAATCTTCCTGCAAGGTATTGATTTGGATATGCCTAGTTGTGGACAGTGGATTAACAAATAATGAGGTTGATGAAAAAGAAAAGGAGTAAATACTGAGCGGGTTGTCAAGTCAGATCTTGAGAAAGTAATCTGTTGTGAGACTACAAAAAATAAATGGAATGAGTTGCAACCCATCTATGATATGAACATACAGGATGCATATGATGTCAAGAGAGTTACTCTTAAGAATGGAGTAGTTAAAGGTTCAAAGAGTATTGAAGATCATGAATCAGAGGATGATTCACCTGTATCAAGATGCCAAGTTTCTTATCAACACATAGAGAGTGCCAAGGAGATTTAATCTACAAGTAATTTTTTATTCTATTATTATTGTATAATAATAGGCCATTTATGTTCAAGTTGTTCAATCGTAAGCTCTAATGAAAGAAATACCTCCTCATGTAGTTTTAGTGAAGAAGAAACTACTTTGACAACAATACAAGATCTAGACATTGTTCAATAAGTCGATGGTCCCACCTCTAGTAGAGAGGTAGATAGGAAATTTCATGTGTCAGCAGAAGAATCGCTAAAGTTGGCAAAGGAACAAATTATTTAACAAGGTGGGAGTGGAATAAACACTTTTGAATCTAGTAGATCCTCTATTGAGTTGGAAGATATTGAAGAAAATATTTATTTTGACAAGGAAACTCATATTAGCTTTTGAGGAGATCAAGAAGCTTAAAACCTCAAATCAGAAACTGGAAGTTGATATCATTATATTAAAATAGAATTTTTGAAATATTAGAAGCATGCAAAGAGTTATTAAGCTTTGGATGAAATTCGCGTCAGTCAAAGTCCCACTCAAGATAGGACAAGTTTGATTAGTGGAAGTGACTCAACAACAACATCAAAGGGACCCATCAACTTTGTTAAATAAATACACAACAACACTACAATAGTAGAGAAGTGAACACAAAAAGAAGAAAAACATACTTCCAAAGATAAACACAAAGGTTTGCAAACCCTCAAATGTTTTTTTAGCGGTAATGTAGGGTATTTTTCCTTCAAGTGTACAAAGAGGAAAAAATAAGTTGCAATAACATAGGTGGAACATTCTTTTTTAGAAATGACCTTGACTTGCTTAGAGAAATTTGAACAATCATGCATAAATAGCCTTTTCCCCTCAAAGGAAAAATGATTAAAGGCTCAAAAGCACCATGAGAGTGAGTATCAATCAAAGAGATTCGATGAGAAGAATATAGGATAAGAATAATTCATTCCTCGCTTATAAACAACATTGACTTATATAGGTGTAAGAATTTTTGGAACCATGCAACTGCATGCAAACTTGTTAAGAAATCCCCTTTGCAAAACAGTGGAAAAAAAGGTATGGATCATGCTGGGAGCAAGAAAGCAAAACTACGAAGGAGTTATTACAACAATAATAAGAGAGGCACGTCTAACGGTGCATAGAGGAAACAAAAACCAGTGTTTGGCCTTACATATTATTAGTAGATTAGAGCTCAAAATTCCCGTGGTTAATCACTCTTATATAAGCTACAATAGATGAAGACTTCAATCATTTAAAAGAAGTAGCAACATCCCAAACAAGTTCCAAAAGTAGTACAAGCATAAAGAAAGCACAAATGGTGAGAAACAAGAGCAACATGTAATTTATTGATTGGATTTAATTGGTGCTAATAAGGGGAATGTTCAGTGGTTTGTATGCTCAAATTATGGTAGGAAGTCACTCAGTCAAGCAAGAGTACGAGATGAGCACACGAAATAAATTCATGTTGTTGACCAAGTAAAAACTTAGCCTACCCAAATGTGGAAGAAAAAGGGAGGCAATCTACTTAGCGAGAGTAGATCCCTTTTTCCTCTTCATTGAAAAGAAGAGGTTGGCTTCAAGAGAGAAAAAAAAGACAGATGCAAGGAGTAGAAAGGAACATGCCAAGGTTAAGGGAAGTATGCCCCTTATGTTTTTCCTTTGTTTATGAAACAACTGAAGTAAACTGGTGTTGTTGAGAATTGTAGTTGATTGTAAAGGACTTAAGTATTATGTATTTTGGATGATTCAATGATGTTTTTAAATTAAATTGCTAGTATGAGTATATATAGTGATGACAAAACAAAGATGTTGATGTGTTTACTATTGAAGTTTCCTTATCTTGTGAAAGTATGTTTAAAAATTCTTAGTGCCAAAGAGGTAGCATAACCACAAGGGATTATACTCAAGTTAACATTTGGGTATCAAATTACTTGATTAATGATTGGTACCATCAACTGATATCATTTGTTTGATACTTAAGGATAAGCATGGAAGACAAAGGTTGATGGTGTTGCTGCTGCAAATTAATGTTTTCTGAATCACCAAAGCTTTTGTTGCAGATATGATTAATTGTTTCACCGTTGTAATGCTTTTAGACTATGCCAATTAGTGTTTGGTATCATATATTAGATTTGTGGAGAGAATGAATATCTGTGAAAATAGCATAATCACAGGGGGAGGATATTCAGTTAAAAATTTCTCAATAACTAATAACAATGGTATCAATTAAGAAATTTGTATCATTAGTATCAAAGGAATTAACACTTGGTATCATGTACTAATAATTGGTATTAACTATCATAATATTTTTTCAGTGTAGTATTCATAATGTTAGTAGGATATTTTCAGTTTAAGTGTTGTTGAAATAGTCATGATTTATATGATGCTAATGTTCATGTTGAGTCAAACTCATGAGGTGAGTCTACCTCCATTATAATTTTGTCAAATAAAGTATATGATGAGTTGTTAGTCTAAGCATGCATTGGTGAGAGTCCGTCTATGTTTTTCATATAAGCACTTCTAAGTGTTGTACCTTGGTGTTTTTCCATTGACAAGTTGATGGTGTTAGTCATGCATAAGATATATTTTTTTTATTGCTAGAGGTTAGGTGTATGTTTCTAGGGAGGCACTATTATGAATGTAGGCCTTGCTGAGACTTAGACGAGTAGGCATGATTTTTCTTATGGCTCAGTTGTACATGAATGAATTGCTTTCGAAAGATATCCCTCTTGAATACTTGAGGTAGAGATTGGGAGTGATTACTCCTATCCTTTCAACTCAATCTTCTCCACAGGACGAAAATGAAGATTCTTAGATTAGATTGAAGATATTGAAGTTTTCAACATGAGAAGAAGTAGTTGACAAGTCCAAAGGAGGAATATGATAGAGGAATATTGTTGACATGGGGAGCATGTTGGTAATATTTTCCATTGATGTCAAAGGGGGAGAAGTACCTCAAACAAAACAAGGGGGAGGATAAGACCCAGCCCAAAACAAAAAAGGGAGAATTATAGCATATTAGAAGCACACAAAGGATAAGTGCATCATAGGGGGAGCAACATCCACAAAGAAGAAGAGAAGAGAATAAAAATGCACTTTATCTTTTCTTGTGGTTTTGAAACCAAGTCCAAAGGGGTAGATTGTTAGAATATGTTGTCATTGATGGCAAAGGAAAAGAAGATGATGAAATATTTGTATAATATGTTGTCAAAGGAGGTGTTAATTGATGTCAATTATTGATATGTTCTCACTATCAAAGATGTTGTTGGCATAAGGCTAATGTTGAACAAGTATTGATAAAGTTGTTGTCATTATATAAGTGGTGTCATAGGAAGCATGTCAAAGGAGGCTATGGAAAGAGAAAAAATGGTTGCAAGAAGAATGAATATCATTATAAAGAATGGTAAAGGCAAAGAATTATTAAGGTGTAGAGACTTTGGAGCCATTTATGGAATCACATATCACATAAAAAGTAGTTGTAACCCACTTAGATGGATATAACTCTAAAAGACATTTCATGTGGTATATATAAGCTAACAAAAGGCCTTCTGAATCCAAAGTTATTTACAATCAAAGGTGAGAACCCATAGATTCAAAGTAGCAGAGCTAAGTTGATGAAGGAAAAATTTGGAGAAATTTAAATTTCGTGTCATTGCCAAATAAGGTGTAGTTTTTTGTCAGAGAATATAACCAACAGTTCGGGAGAACATGGCTTAAAATGAAACAATTGAATGAGCTTCTATTGGCCAGTGGTGAATATCCCTTGATATCTCATCCCATAAGATGTTCCCTGGATGGTTTCAAAGTTGCGCATAAGGATAACTCCCGCGATGATAAAATCCCAAGAGGACATCAACGACATAAAACATTCTCATTTTCGAGTGGAGGTCCCACTATATATCTCATCCTGATGGATGTACCCCGGCAGGATCCAAAGTTGAGTCTAAATGTGAGGCCCATGATGAAGTAGCTCCGGGCGAAGCTTGACAATCCACACAATAATGACAAAGGCTTTATTGGTGGAGTTCAACAATAGGTGGTCCCCACAACCATGCCACCTTGAAAAGTCTTTCCCAGAAAAAACAATGCGCACACAAAAGTAAAGGCCCAAGGTGATGGAGGGCCAACAAACGTGGCATAATGAGTAGCGAAGGATTGGAACTGATGGTTTTTTGTTGTAATTATTAATGAATAAACTTATTGCAAAACCAAAAGCCTGGACCATTTTCTCTCTCCTAAATGGTATATCTGTAGCAGTATTTTATCGGTTCATGATGATGTCAACACAATGTTAGACCTGGGACACATGGCATGCATTTTCTACATTTTCAGGTAGTTGAAGTTGCCAAATCGGGATGAAATGTGTCACCACTCAGAGGGAACCACGTGGCAACAGTACATAAGCATCACATCACCCTAGATGGACTTCGCCGAAAATTTTACAATGCATGCATGCGAAGTTAGGAACACCTCATCCCAGTCCCCAGACCCCACAAGGTTTCAAGTTAGCACAACAAAGGAAACTCTGGGCTAATTTAGCATTGAGAAATGGTGGCATATGATGTCATATCCAAGAACAAATAAGAAGACACCCGGGACATGTCACCCTAGAGAGTCGCCCTGGAATAAAACTAAAAGGCACAAGGCGAGGACTTCTGAGATTATACAACTCCAGAAAATGGTGGAAGGTACAGTTGGAGATGACAACCAATGAAAAGAGAATAATTAAAGAGTGTTAGACCCACTGAACATGTAATCCCAGAAGGAAATAAAGATGGGGGCTAAATCTTAAGGACCAAGATGTGGTTTTCTGCGTAGGTGTAAAACCAAGGGCATAGAAGAATTATAAAAGAAATAAGCCATTTGGGTATTAAAGAGAAATAGGTCCATGGACTTATAATGTTGCAATGTTAAGCACTTTGGTCCATGTTTAAGGGCTTTTTGTGATCGAGAAAACAACATAGTTTAAAGTCCTTTGGGGGCTAAACACAAAGCGATGGCGAACCAGTTAAATGGTTTAGCATGAAAGCAGGCCGACAACTTAAAATTAGAGTTATACATCATATTTCGTGAATTATTTGGTAGCATTAATGAGTTGGCAATGCAAATAGCCAAATTTAGAAGGAGAACCACTAAATTCTAAAAAATTCTAGAATAGCAAAATTGAGCAATTAAGCTCAATTTTTCTCAAAGATATAATAGAGTAGAGTTAGAAGACTTGGAGAGCATGTTTAGAAGGCTTAAATGATGCAGGAAAAAGGATAAAACTTAAATATTCATGCATGATGAATAACTGAAGATAACTGAAGTTTTAATTCAAAAATATCAGTCCAATTTTTTATAAGTAGAATCAAATAACAAAGGTAATAGGTTGTTGAAGAAATGAGATACATAATGTTACTATGTATTAGGGGTGAATCAAAGACCAATTTTATATCTAAAATGTGGTTGAGAAGATAGAGAATGAATATGGGAATGGTGTTTTAATGTATTCAACAAAGATGTTTTTATGGTGAAATTAGTAATTACTAAGGATTCGTGTTGTTGGTATGTTTAGTGGTTTGTTAAGTAATCGAAGATTGTTGAAGGTGTTTTTTATGATGTTTGTGGGGAGTGGTTGAGGTGAGAAGGTTATTTGTTTATGAAAGAAAGTGGCCTATTGATATGAGTTTGAAAATAGATAAAAGATGGATCCACAGAGCTACCAAGTGGTGGTTTGCATTTCAAGGGTAGTAGTTCCTTTTAACAATGGCTAACAAACAAGCAGGTGAAATAATCCCTTTTAGTGGAAATTGATAAACGAGCAGGGGAAATAGTCCCTTTAGTGGTGGATTATAAATGAGTAAGGGGAGTAGTCCCTTTTAGTGGTAGCTAATAAACAAGTAGAGATAGAAGTTCCTTTTAGTAGCGATTGATAAACCTATAAACAGAAGATTGTTCCACAAGGATCTAATAACAAGTTGAAGCTTGTATTTGTCAAAGAAATAAAAAGAAGATTGATGTATTATATATATGTTGCACATGTGTATGAGAATTATTATGATGGTATTTTTTACATGATTAAGTTATGATGTTGATTACATGAGTGGTTGCTAAAGTGACTGAAAAGTTTAAATTGTTAAGAGTTGTATAATTTGGTGACGCTATTGATTCACCCTCCCTCTTAGTAGCATCTTGGTTTCACTTGTTTCTAATGAACTTTGTTTTTTAATATTTTATTTTTTTGTAAGTTCAATTTTAACAATAAATTACTTGTATTAAAAATAATATTTTAATTTTTAATCTTATTTTCCAATGAAATTGTAATATTTTTCTCCAAATGGTCATATTTGATTGATTATCCTTTAATATCAACTCAAATTCTCTTTTCTATTATTATTTCAATTTTATTTTGTTCCTCGTGATGTGTAGAGTTCTCACTTCAAAAATAAGATGTTTCAAAATCTTATACATATTTTATCTACAAAAAGATTAAGAAACATTATAACTAGTTGTTGAAACTTATATGCTTAGATATTGTAAGAGGTTGAAATCACCCTTATTACCCTACGGTAAGATATAATCCTTTTGATTGATTAATTTTCATTTCCTATTATGTATTTCCTTGCACATAAGGAAACATGTTAATGACCCCAAATCCAAACATATTTCGCATGAGTGATACTCTATGCCTTTACAAATCACTAACAAGTTGTAATGTACCTATGCGGTGTAATATGGGGGTACCCAAGGAAATGATAATTTATATGTATCATGATATTGTAAATAAACTTAATGTTTTTTGAAGATTCAAGGAGTTAAGAAAAGGTTCCACCTCCTAGAATATTCCTCCTTGATTTTGTTCTTAGTAAATATAGAGTATCATAAATAAAATAATAAATAATGCAATAGGCATGGTAAAAAAAATTCTAATTAAGTTAAACAATTAATGATTGAAGTGTGAATTCATTCCTTAAGGAATAATATATGGTGTTACCCTATTTCAAGTATATGGTGTTACCCTATTTCAATTATTTTATTGATATCTATTATGTTTATGCTTGTGTGTGGATTATTGAGTTTATTTGTTCAATATTAAGGGTTTATTTATTGTTATATTTTTTATTCATTGAGGTCTAGTAAGAGCATTATCCTTGGCGATAAAAAAGTATAAATGTTTCCCAAGGAATTAAAAAGAATGTGGACCACATATATTTAATCTCTATAATGTTTTAGCATAAATAGTAGAAGTTGAGTAGAAATATTATATCCTATTGAAAAAACATTTAGCTTAAGGAAAAGAAAATATCAAAGTAGAGTATGGACAATGAAGATATTGATGATTTAAAATCAACATTTTTCAAGGGTCTCTCGAATATATCATTACATAAAAAGTGATCACTTAGACAAAATTTCCTTTTTGATTGAATTAGACCATGTTAATATGGATTTTACACATTAAAGCCACTTCCAGCTAAATATATATACTAAAGAACCTATTTTCCTAAGTTATTTCTATTAATTTGCCTTTTTCATGAAAATAAAACATAAATTTATTAATTATATGTTATTCTCATAGTTTTACCCATTTCTGTCAAGATAATCTAATTATTTTCACTCATTTTATTTATTATCATGGAAATACTATATTAAATTATTTATTTATGAACATTTCCAACCATCTTACCTTATAAACTATAAATAATTTCGCAGAATATTTAGGTAGGCATTATTTTTAATAGTTTTACCTAATCAACTGAAAATAATCTAATAACCCATTTTTCCTTCAATTTTTTTCATTAAGTAACTCAATAAATCACTATTTTTTAGTTAATTATCTATAATAAAGGTCATTAACCACTTTCTGGAAAAATTTTGCTCACAATTTTAATAAAATACCAAAAATAGTTACATCTTAATTTGGCCTAACAAGTATTTTTCAATATTTGGCCTCATCACATCTAGCAACTATTTTGTTATAAATAAGAAAAATTTTCATGCTCATTAACCATGACAATTTCATTTTACAACCTTTGACCTTATGTTATTTGAATTCTCCTCAATAAACCATTTTTTTATTTTATTTTATTTTCTCTCGCTTAACTTTTTGAGAGATGAAAAATTTGCATGCAGTTAGAAAATTCTCAAAAACCCCTCTCAAGGAGGAGGTCCACTAAGTTTCATTTTAGCTAAAAGGCCTTCACACGTGTTATCAATAAAATCTATTCACGGTATTATTTGGACTTCGTCATTTGTTTCATAGTTTATGTTTGTATTTTCTATAATATTAATTTAAAATCATAATCAACATGAAAATGAGCAACCAATAGACTCTAGGGCCTAAATTCACAATCCTCACCTTTGTTGGTTGAAGTATGAGTAATCCATAATAGTGTTTTGCTAACATTTGCTACAAGAAACCACTAACATAGGACGATCATAAGAAATTCATATATGATATATTTTTATGAACTGGCAAAATTTTGATGAACAAGATTCATTACATATAAAGTGGATCTGTAACTTTGTTATTGGGTCATAGTAGCAAATTGGAAAGATATAGTCACTACTATGCTCAATTTTCTATATTAAGTAAAAAAAACTTAAACCGTACTTTCTATTTTTATAATTATGGAAATCAATATTTTATAGGTTAGGTGAAAGAGATTATGGAAAAGGAGGTGGAAATTTGTATTAAATTTACATGTTAGATAAGATTTCACAATATGGTCAAAAGTATTAGAAATTTGGAAGATGATGGCATTTCCTCAAAAATAATTTGAAAAAATATTTATAGATAGATGGTGTCATGCTAGTAAGATCAATTAAGGAAAACATCAAGCGTTAATTTTCATGTGAAAAAACTATATTATAAGTTTATGGATGTATTTATAAAGAGTAAGTGGTTGTATATATAGGTCATAGTAGCCTATATAATTTGACTAAAATATTGCAAATACTAGCGAAGAGTATTCAAAGCAGATATGTTGATGTTGTAAATACTCACATTTTTTAAATATTTTAGGATTTCCATGAATACATATATATATTGCATTCAACTTTTTAGTTTATAGATATCCATGACTTGGATATTATTCTTATATATCCTTATAGATGGAATTAATTGGTACAGTGAATATTATTTTTCAAAATAATTTTATGAAGATTTAGTACAAGAAAAAGGAGATCACGCTATAGGATATGTCTCTTGGTAAACTAGAAGGGCCTAAAGGGCCACATATAGAAGCCTCTATGGTGAACCCAATGGTAGAGTTCAAGTTTGTAATTGAATCCAAAGAAGGATATATAATAGCACCTCAAAAATAGTCATGGGAGGGGCATAAATAAGAAGAAGAAGTTAAGGAATTATAAGCTCAAGTTTCCAAGACAAACTTATTCAATCATCAAACATTAAAGCATGGGTGTATCAACATGGACCAACATGGCACTAGAATGACAACTAGATGAGAGGCACATGGAGACATTATCATATGATGGTAAGGACTAACAAAATTCCATATCAATATGGAAATAATGCAATTAGACTTCATGTTCACATATCACTAGGATTGATAAATGCTACTCGGTATCAGATGGCTACATTTCTTGGTCACTCATATTCTATGGTTTCTTACCATATTTCTAGAGTGAAACATGTGAAGGGGATGGAATGTGGTGCACACACTAAGAATAGTATGGTAGTACCTAAAAAGGTAAAAAGGTATGTAACATTGTAAAACATATATATAACTAAACTTATAAATAAAACAATATTATTATTTTTTTTAAATTTATTCCTTGATTTAGGAATTAAAGTAAAATTCCAATATCCTTTAATTAAAAAAATTATTATAATTTTAACATTTAATTTCCATGATGAATTAAAAATTTACTACTTCTTCATGTCAGCTTTTTGACATGGGTCAACTTTAACTTAAGAAAAAAAAGGAATTACACATCTTATTGTAAAATAGACCATTTTGCTAAATAAAATTTACTTACATATAAATGGATGTTATAAATAATAACGAAGAACTTATCATGGAGGAACTTATTAGAATTGGAATAATTTCAAATCCCTAAGAAATTGAGGGTGGGGAACCACGTGCCATGAATCTAATTTTTCAAAATTTTTTAAAAGTAATGAACCATTTTGTGAAATAAAATTTGCTTATATATAATTGAATG
>APFE031537706.1:2865-20655 GCA_000404065.3 Pinus taeda | reverse complement strand
TAACTTTTCAATAGCAGATATATGTAAAAACATCCCCCAACATAACTCTTTTTTCCCTTAATTTATAACCACGCACTCACCCCACACTTTGGGCTTGGCATTTTACACTATTCTTGATGCTAGCATATTAATAAATATGATAATATTTACATTAAATTATGTATTTTCAAAGATTTCCTTTAGGTGTTTAAGGGATTTTCTAGGTAGATGATATTAAATTTTTAATTAAAAAATGAAATGGCCTTAATTTTGAATTTTCTCAAAAAATTTACAGCTAGATCATATTCTAACCAATTTTTTTATATAACATAAAATATCTAATTTTTTGGTCAAGATCGTATAGAAATTAAGGTTTTGGAGACTATTAAGATAGCTCGCACACAAAATTGCTTTAAGTGATTATGATAAAGTCTCACCTTAAATCTTATTCAACTTGAGACATTATTGGGTACTTGTTTGTTTAGGAATGACCATCCTTGACATAAGGACTTCTTAACTACAGTTATCTAACATGGTCACTCGTTATTTTTAAACCCACATGAGCAACTGTAATTATATTTTTGGAGACTATTAAGATAACTCCCACACAAAATTGCTTTAAGTGATTATGATAAAGTCTCACCTTAAATCTTATTCAACTTGAGACGTTATTGGGTACTTGTTTGTTTAGGAATGACCATCCTTGACATAAGGACTTCTTAACTACAGTTATCTAACATGGTCACTCGTTATTTTTAAACCCACATGAGCAACCGTAATTATATTTTGGAAGATCACTCATTATTGTTAGACCCACATGAGAAATTGTAATTATCTTGGAAAGATGAGAAAGAAAGAAAATTAATTTTAACACCCACAAGGCTAAATATATCATATGAGACCACTTTTAGAGTGAAAAACTTGAAAGAAAGTATGCACCTCAAGAGATCTAATCCTCTTCAAAATGGATCTATATTGTTTCTATATATGCATATAGCATGTGTAACTTTTCACTTTTAAAACTGTATTTTTAATGCATTAATGGATACAATGCCTTGAACTTGGATTCTTTAAAGTACACCACATAAATTTACAAGTCCAAAAAATCTTTGCTAGACAAAATTTAAATTTAAATTTAAAACTGGAATTAATGGTTGGCTCCAAATTAATTTTAAATTTTTAAAAGTAGATAGCTAAGATTTTAAAACAAACCCCCTTCTTTATGTTGGAATTTGATGGCCACTAGAGCCATTTTCTCCATGAAATTACATTTTTATGTAGAGAGGTGCTCTACACCCTAATGTGGGGGTAGATGTAAACACGTAAACATGTAAACCTAAATCTAATGTTTAACATTTAACATTATCAATTTAATGTCGACCCTATTTAAAAATCAATCTAATTATTATTATGTATAAACACAATACAAATATAAAATATAAAGTGGTTTAAAAACACTTGGAAAAGAGGTATGGTAAATAAATAAATATAAAACAGGTATAAAGAGGTATGCTAAATGAATAAAAATATATCAAATAGGATTAGAAATCAACATCTAATTATATACCAAGACTATGGGCCAAAACCATGGTAAATAAAAGAGATATGATAAATAAATAAAAATCTTAATAAACTGCGTATGGTAAATAAATAAAACTTCTTTATATATTTACTCCATAACGTCTTTCTACTCACTAGCACTCAAAAAAGTGGTTTTAATTAGGTCAATCCTATGAGCCAAATACCATGGGCCAAATTATTATTAATACCATGCAATAAAAACATTATTAACCCTATTTATTTATTATTATTCATTATTATTATTATTAATATAGTATGATTATTATTATTATTATTAAATGAAAATTGATTATTATTATACAATATTAATTTTTTATATTCTAATATATATTAATATTTATAATTATACTATATTAACTCTAGTTATATATGGAGGAAAAAAAAGATCTTACAATGGATGGGGGCAGTGATAAGGGAGAGATGGAGCATAAAACTAAAGGAGAGGGGAGAGGTATGAGGAAGAGGAAGAGAGAGGCGGAGAGGAGTTGGAGGTGTGAGAGAGGTAGAGAAGGTAAGATGAGGAGGGAGACACAAATATGGAGGGGGAGAGAGATTAAGGAGAGACGGGGGGAGGATAGCTGAGAGGATGTGAGGGTTGGGAAGGAGGAGGGTGCAGAGAGAGAGAGAGAGAGAGAGAGAGAGATGAAGGAAGAGAGAGGAAGGTAGGAAATAAAGGGAGACAGAGGAAGGATGAGAGAGAGGAATTTCAAGAGGGGAGGAGAGAGGGAGGGATATAGAGATGGAGTTGGAGTTGGAGAGGGAGAGAGTGAGGGAAGAAGAAAGACATAGAGAGTGAGAAGTGGAGAGAGAGAGGGAGTGACAAGGGAGAGATAAAGAGAGAGTGTGTATGTTTAGGGGTGATATAAAGAGACAAAGAAGGAGAGATAGAGAGATGAGGGGAGAGAAGGAGAGAAGGAGGGATATAGTAACATAGTTGGAGAGGGAGAGAGAGAGTTTCATGGGGGAAGAGAGAAGATTGGAGGGAAAAGTGAGTGAGCGAGAGAGAGAGAGAGAGGGAGATGAGAGGGAGGAGAGGAAGGGAGAGAGAGGAAGAATGAGAGACATGAGTTGAGAGAGAGGAGGAGAGTTATGGGGTAAGAGAGAGGATGGAGGTAAGAGAGATAGAGAGAGAGAGATGCGGGAAGAAAGGAGGTAGGAGAGAAAAGGAGAGAGAGGAAGCATGAGAGAGTAGACTTGAGAGAGAGGAGGAGAGAGGGAGGGATAGGGAAATGGATTTGGAGGGTTAGAGAGGGAGGGAAGAAGAAATACATAGAGAGAGGTGGATAGAGAGAGGGAGTGACAAAGGAGAGATGTGGAGAGAGTGTGTATGTTTGGGGGTGAGATAAAGAGACAAAGAAGGAGATATGGAGAGAATGGTGGAGAGAATGAAAGAGGAGAGAGGGAGGGATATAATACAAATTTGGAGGGAGAGAGAGAGAGAGGGAGAGAGAGAGAGAGAGGGATGGGAGAGAAAAGGGGAGAGAGGAAGGAAGAGAGAAGATGTGAGAGAGTGGAGAGAGGGGGTGAAAGAGAAATGGATTTGGACAGGGAGAGAGAGGGAGCTAAGAAGAAATACATAGAGAGAGAAAGGTGGAGAGAGAGAGCAAGGGAGTGATAAGGAAGATGGAGAGAGAGGGAGAGAGGACAACAAGAGGGAAGAAAGATAGAAGTGGGGGAGAGGGATAGAAGGGAAGAGAGAGAGAGAGAGAGAGGGAGAGGAGGGAGGGATAGATATATAGATTGGAGAAAGATAGTGTATGTTTTTGTGGTGATATAGAGAGGCAACGTGAGATGGAGATATAGATGGAAAGTGAAGAGAGGGAAGAAGAGAGAGATGGAGAGAGGGAGGGAGGGATAGAGATATTGATAGATATGAAGTGAGAGAGTGTGTGTTTGAGGCGTTGAGATAGAGAGATAAATAAGGAGAGATGGAGGGAGATATAGATATAGATGGAGGGAGGGGAGCTGGAAGAATATTTCTGGCACTAGATGCATTGATTTCAGTGTAGATCATGATATCTAATCCTATTTCATTGGTTGCATTAGATGCATTAATTTTAGCGTAGATGTTGATTTCTAATGATATTTGATTGCTTGCACTATACGTGTCGATTTCAATGTAGATGATTTCTAATCCTATTCTATTGCTTGCACTAAATGCATTGATTTAAGTGTAGATGGTGATTTCTAATCCTATTTGATTGCTTGCACTGGATGCCTTGATTTCAATGTAGATGTTGATTTCTAATGATATTTGATTTTTTGCACTAAATGCATTGATTTCAGTGTAGATGATTTCTAACCCTATTTGATTTCTTACACTAAATGCATTGATTTCAGTGTAGATGGTGATTTCTAATCCTATTTGCTTGCTTGGACTAGATGCATTGATTTCAGTGTAGATGGTGATTTCTTATCCTATTTGATTGCTTGCACTAGATGCATTGATTTCAGTGTCGATGTTGGTTTATGGTCCTATTAGTTTACTTACACTAAATGCATTGATTTGAGTGTAAATGCTAATTTCTAATCCTATTTGATTGCTTGCATTAGATGCATTGATTTTTGTGTAAATGTTGTTTTTTAATCTTATTTGATTTCTTACATTATATGCATTCATTTTATTGTAGATGTTGATTTCTAATTTGATGTAATTGGATGTATGATGGTACATTAATTTTAAAGTGATTGGATTAACATTGTGCATTTATTTTAGTGTAAGCACAAAATATTTTCTACAATGTACATTGATTTTTGTCTTATAGTAATTCAGCCTATTAATATTGGAGAGAAAGAGAGACAATGTATGATGTTTACTACAATAGCTAGAGTTAAGGATTTAAATATTTTATGATTTAACCTTTCTTTTTCATATAATTTATATGAAAAGATGACAATCGATATGAAAAGATGACAAAAGTAACAAGGATGACAATAAAAATAGTAGAAGAAAATAGTTTGATATTATTCACAATGAAGACTATTTGGAATTGACTATATTCTTATTATTCACAGTTTCTATCATTCAACACTATTACATTCAAATTTTTTATTTCATCATTTCTCATCATTAAAGTTATTCAATATTTGTCATCTCAACAAAGTGAGGTAACTAATCAATTTTAAAATTAAAATGACCAGAATACTCTAAGAAATATTTAGCATATTTAAAATGATTATATTAATATTAGATGAATTTACATATTATTTATAAAATTAGTCATATGTTCGTTATATTTTCTTTGGTTGCACATGACTAAAACCGGCGTAGATCCATCTTAACTCTGGATCTATCAAGCACTCGAGGGATCAATCTCTCAAGGTGAAAACCTTTCCTCAAATTTTGTACTCAAAAAGAGGTTTATATCTTGAGAGATTTGATCCCTCTTAGCGATTGATAGATCCGTAGTTAAGATGGATCTAGGTTGGTTTATACCCCAGTGACAATAAGTACCTATGGTAATGTTTCTCCTCATTACCTTGCATGTTATAGCTTGGATATAATATGTAAGATTTTAACATAGTGGTATGAATGGAAAAAAATGATTTAGCCAAGTGGTTCAAGAAATGTCTGTGAGATAGGCATAGACACAAGTGTGAGACTATTGCAAGCCTAAACGCAACTCATTTCCTCCCCTCCATCCTCCATCCATTAGGTTGTTATCTTTCCTTTGCGGCAACATTTTTATAGAAACATCATAAACATGTTCAATTTCTTCGATATATCTTTACACCTTTAAAAATAATTGCTAGTTTAATAAATATCTATATTATAATTGATTTGTAATACAACCATAATGAGTTAAATTTATAAAAACAAATACTGCAATTTATACAATGAAAACGATTTCTACCAAAAGTAACTAATATCTCTTTAATTTTCATTCTGGATGAAGAGAGTATCAACTCCATCAATTTTATTATCATGGCATCTTTGATAATTATTATCCACAATTATTTTTAAATTGCATATGAACCTAGGTTATTAATGGCATTAAATGATCGCTAATTCTATCGCTTGTTTTCAAGTGTATATAATCAAATATATGGTCCACTTATAATAATAGTATCGCTTATATTTCAGGTTAAGGGTTATTTATTGTTATTATGATTATATTAGTTATATACAAGATTAGAATATACTTTTTTTTATTTATATTTTGGAAGTGTGACTGGTCAAAAAAATTGGTGGGGTGATACATATTTTGAAAATTATAATAGATTTGATTATAAGATGGTTAATTTAAGAGAAGTGTTGTTCATTTTCAACCCTTTTAGTATAACACAAGTGACTAATTCTTTCTTCTCATTCTATTTTGGGAATAAATCAATGCCCAATTTCACTATAAAGTTAATGAAAATTAGCTCTTATTTTAGAAATGTTCACTTTATCCCTAACACTAGTCAACACTGATAAATAATTATGGTTTTTAAGATTGAAATTGATCACTTCCATATAATATTTTAGTTTCAATTTCCTATGTAACTCTTTATTCCTCTATAACTTTTTCTTAAATTTGAAAATAATAATATATGACCTACAAAATAATAATTTATTATCCTTAACTAAGTCTTGGTACTTCTAATAGTTTAGTGAAAAGGTTGCATGTAATTCCATAAGAGCTTAATGAAAAAATTGTGTGTAATTCCATATGGACTTAGTACAAACTTGATAAATAACATTTAAAAGATTCAATATTAATAAATAAAAAATATTTAGATGGGTAAGAAAGGAATTTTTTTTAAATTGTTTTATCTTAAAAAAATCAAATAAACCTATTTCTATTAAATAAAAATGCGTGAGAAACCTGATTCTTTCTTTAATATTAAAAAAACATTTTAACATTATTTTATTTAAAAGATATTAGTCCACTTTATAAAATTTTTTTAATTCATTTATTTATATATAATCATCAAATGAAATAAATTTTATTTTATTTTCACTTTAAATATATTAGATATTAGGATGATTAATTCATACAAATGTAATCATTTTAAAGATTAAAAATATTATTTTTTAATACCCATAAATTTAAAGTTAAAAGAAGGTTCTTTGGGCAATTCAAATCTCTTCCAATTATAATTAATTTATTGCTATTAGCATTAATATTAATAAATTTACTGAATTTTATTAATATTATAATATTAAATATTTATTTCATATCTTTAAAAGATTAATAACATGAAGAGCCAGAAATTAGATTGTCTTAGTGTTGGAGCAAACAATGCGCAACAGAAATTTAAAAAAACATACATAACACATAAAATCATAAAAAATAACACAAGGATTTAATATGGTTCACTCAATCAATCTGGGCTACATCCACCAAAACAGAGGCATCGACAATCTTATTATTCAACAGGATATTACAACAATTTATTTCCTCACACACTCTCTACATTCACAATATCCTGTACGGGCCTATATTTTTATAGCTAGGAGTATAAAACTAAATCATAAATTCTCTCACAACAAATATAGGATGCAATAACTCCTCCTCAACAAAATGGAGCTAATATAGCAACAAATCCTATTGTTGTCACCTACATGAGATTTTTGCCTAATTTAATAAAATAGAAAATCTCAACAATCTCCACCTTGACAGCAATTAGCCTGATACCCTGTTTCTTTATTATTTTTATCTTTTCTACAAGCCAAGAGAAGCCAAACAGCAACGTAGCTTCTCTAACAAAACTGGTTTCGTGAACATGTCTGCACAGTTCTCCTTTGTATGCACTTTTTCAAGTGAGACTCCCCTTTCAGTGATAACATGTCTTACAAAATGGTACTTTATTGATATATGCTTTGATTTACTATGATAGGCCAGATTCTTAGCCAAATGAATTGCACTTTGACTATCACAAAATAACTTGATGTTGTCCTATAACCTACCAAACTCACCAAACAAACCTTTCAACCAAATCGCTTCTTTGCAAGCATGAGAAGCAGTTATGTATTCTGCTTCAGTAGTGGATAAAGAAACAATGTTTTGTAGCTTTGACATCCAACTAATAGATCCACCTACAAGAATAAATACATACCCTGATGTTGACCTTCTCTTATCCAATCACCTGCAAAATCGGAATCAACATATCCACAAACAAATTCACTACACCTGTTATAAGTGATACAATAATCACTTGTGCCTCTCAAATACCGAAGCACCCATTTCACTCCTGACCAGTGTTCTTTACCTGGATTTGTCATATACCTGCTGACAACCCCGACTGCATGTGAAATATCTGGTCGAGTACAAACCATCACATACATCAAACAACCTACTACATTGGCATACGGAATTCGAGACATATATTCCTTTTCTTCATTTGTATTAGGACATAACTAGAAGAAAGCTTAAAATGGGAATCTAAAGGGACTGACACAGGCTTCACATTGCTCATACCAAACCTCAAGAGTATTTTCTCAATATACTTCTATTGTGATAGCCACAGCTTACCATTGCTCCTGTCTCTGAAAATCTCCATGCCCAAAATGTGTCTTGTTGCTCCTAGATATTTCATATCAAATGTCCTTGCCATCTGAGCCTTTAACCTATTGATCTCTATTATGCTTTTGCTTGATAAAAGAATATCGTCAACATACAACACTAAGATAATAAACATGCCATTACTTAATTGCTTAAAGTAAACACAATGATCATATTCACTTCTTATATAATTTTGACTCGTCATGAAAGAATCAAATTTCTTGTACCATTGTCGAGGCCACTGCTTCAGACCATACAATGATTTCTTGAGCCTGCAGACAAATTTCTTGTTGTGATTTTGAACAAACCCTTCCGGTTGTTCCATGTAAATTTCCTTATCTAAATCTCCATGTAGAAATGTATTTTTAACATCTATTTGTTGTAATTCTAAATCAATTAAAGCGACTAATGCTAATACAATTCGAATTGAAACTATTTTTACAACTGGTGAAAATATCTCATGAAAGTTAATGCCTGCTTTCTGAGAAAAACCTTTTGCGACCAGCCTTGCTTTGTACCTGTCCTCTATATCATCAACACCCCTTTTCAATTTGAAAACCCATTTACATCCCACAGTTTCCTGTCTTTAGGAAGTTCTACCAGATCCCATGTGCCATTTTTGTCTAATGCCATCATTTCGTCCTTCATAGCTGCTTTCCACTTTTCACTTTTAGAACCTTCTACAGCTTCTTGATAGCACAAAGGTTCATCATCGTTAGAGGTAAAAGAAACTGAAGTAACATAATCATCATACCTTTTAGGAGGACATTTCATTCTTGGAGACCTCCTTAAAGATGTTTCTAGTACTTCCACAATTAGCTGATTATTATCTGTAGGAACTTCTTCATGATCAGCATTTGAGACAAGTTCATGATCTACATCTGAAACTTGTTCATGATCTGTATCTGAAACTTGTTCATGACTTGCATCTGAACCATGTTCATCTTGACTATCATCAGAACTGGTTTCAAACTGAATGTGTTGAAACTCAGATACATTATCATGTTTCATTTGATTATCTACATCTAAATGTGCAAGAGAGGATTCATTAAATTTAACATCTCTATTGATGATGATCTTGTGAGTAGTAGGATCCCACAATCTGTATCCCTTTGTTCCATCACCATATCCAACAAAGATATATCTTTTTGATTTAGGATCTAATTTAGAACGTTGATGTTTCGACACTAGAGAATATGCATCACAACCAAAAACTCTTAGTTTAGAATAATCACAAGGATGACCTTTCCATACCTCTTGAGGAATTTTGCATCCTATCGCCGTTGATGGTGATCGATTTATCACATAACAAGTTGTAGCCACCGCTTTTGTGCACAATTCCTTCTGGAAATTTGCGTTACTTAGCATACTTCTTGCTCTTTCTAAAAGAGTCATGTTCATGCATTTAGCAACTCCATTTTATATACAGTGGTCTTATGTCTTTCAATCCCAGCGTCCTTGCAATAATTGTCAAATTCCTTTGAAGTAAACTCACCACCATTGTCAATTTTTAAGCATTTAATGGTTCTTCCAGTGATGTTTTCTACTAATGCTCTATACTGTTTGAAAACTGTAAATACATCATACTTCCTTTTCAACATGTAGACCCACACTTTTCTAGAGAAATCATCAATAAAAGATAATAAAAAAAATATGATGATCCTCCATATGAGGTTGTAGGGGATGGACCCCAAACATCAGAATGGATATAATCAAGGATTCCCTTACTAGTATGTTTGCCAATTTTAAACTTCTGCTTGCTTTGTTTCCGAAACAGACAATGTTTGTAGAAATCTAACTTAACAGACTTTAGATTAGGAAGTAACTTACAATCAGACAAAATCTTTAAACCTCTTTCGCTCATGTGGCCCAACCTTTGATGCCATAAACGAATAGAACTACTGTCATTTTCAAACACCATAGAAACATGATCTGACTTTGTTCTTCCTTCTAACTGAAAAATATTTCCAACCTTCTTTGCTTTCATTACTAGTAAAATTCCTTTATAAATTTTCATTACTCCACCTTGAATAATAGTTTTATATCCATTAGTGTCTGTGCTTCTAGTGAAATGAGATTTTTCTTTAATTCAGGTACATGTCTTACATTAGTTAAAATTTTAGTTGTCCCATCAAACATTTGTAGCTGGATGCTTCCAATTCCCACAACATTACATGTGACATCATTTCCCATGTAAACGACTCCATCATTGATTGACCTATAAGTCTTAAACCATTCTCTATGAATGCACATGTGATTTGATGCACCAGAATCTAACAACCAATGTTGCTCATGATTAGACAAATTAAATGATAACACTTCATCACTCATACCTGAACCAGATGCCGAACCTGTATCTGTCTTGTTTGCTTCTTTCTTCTCTATCGAAGAGTCTTCTTTATATGTTTGTTGTCTCTTCCAATAGTCCTTCTTCAAATGTCCCGATTTTCCACAAAACCAACACTTTACCTTACTCTTCTTTCCTTTCGATTTTGAACGCGATTCGTTGTGCCTACTAAAGCATCTTTCTTTGGAACGACCTCTGACCATCATTGCTTCTGATGTAGAGGTTTCTAAATTTGACCTTTTTCTTGTTTCTTCAGATAGTAAAGATGCAACAACATCATCAAACTCAGGAGTTTCTGATGAACTAAGACTTATAGAAGTAACAAAATGATCCCATAACTCGGGCAACGAGCATAATAAAGTTATAGATTTATCTTCTGATTCAAATTTTACTTCTATACTTTCTAACTACACCAGGAGAGTATTAAAGGTATTCAAATGATCAGTAATAGATGTACCTTCCTTCATTGGCAAACTGTACAACTGTCGCTTCAGAAGAATCCTATTGGTTAAGGATTTTGTCGTGTACAGCTTCTCAAGCTTTGTCCACAAACCAGCAACAATTTTCTCTGACACGATGTTAAACAAAACATCATCCTCCAAACATAGTCGAATACCGCTCAATGCTCTTTCATCCAATTCGCTCCACTCATCATCTGTCATGTTGTAAGGCTATTTGGATTTTCCCAACAACGCCTTCGCCACGCCTTGTTGCACAAGTAGATTATACATTTTCACTTTCCAGATCTCGAAGTTGCTTTTTCCATTGAACTTCTCGATCTCAAAACGAGCACTTTGAGTTTTTTCCATGTTATAACAAACAAACAATCTCCAATTCCAACCTTTTAATAAATAAAGTTAATATTTAAAAAATGCCTTTGCCTTATACTATGTTGCCTTTACCTTATCATACAATCCTTCTACTGTACAAATTTCAGATCACAAAAAAAAATTGCAGTTTTACCAAAGCAAAAAATGCTTGGCACGCCGAAGGGGACTTGGCGCTTCCTTGAGAGCAGAAGATCCGCGCCAAAAGAAAAATCGGTGTAAGTGATAAAATTGGCGCGCTTAAACCCGTCAATTCTGCGGCAATCGGGATCCTTGTGCACTGGCGTGAGTATTACACTCAGAACCGCGCCAATTGGCATGGCTGTTCCAAAATAAAACATGCCAACCTCTTCCTCTATCAAAATTGGTGCGATTGTTTCTGACGAAACCGCGCCAATCGGCAAAGCTCCACCTTCCGCAGCTCTATCACACGTACCAGCTCCTCAACATGCTCTGATACCAATTGTTGGAGCAAACAATGCGCAACGGAAATTTAAAAAAGCATACACAACACATAAAATCATAAAAAATAACACAAGGATTTAACGTGGTTCACCCAACCAATCTCGGCTACATCCACCAAAACAGAGGCATCAACAATCTTATTATTCAATAGGAGATTACAACAATTTATTTCGTCACACACTCTCTACATTCACAATATCCTATACAGGCCTATATTTTTATAGCTAGGAGTATAAAACTGAATCATAAATTCTCTCACAACAAATATAAGATGCAATAACTCCTCCTCAACAAAATGGAGCTAATATAGCAACAAATCCTATTGTTGTCACTTACATGAGATTTTTGCCCAATTTAATAAAACAGAAAATCTCAACAATTAGAAGAAATTTCCACGCATGTTCATTTATGATTTTATAATTCGATGTAGTATTGATTTCTACAGGCCTTTTATGAATATTTTGGGCTCTAAACACTAAACTGTTTATGTCCCTTGACTTCTGAGTTTTCATTAGGGAATACATTTAGAAACCTCCTTCACATAACCCTTTTTTTCAATTTGTAACCACACGCACCCCACACTCCTCAAAGCTTAATGTCTAATTTAATAGTGTTTCTTTCCAGGTCTAACTTGACAGATGATATTTTTAAAAAACCTTTTGATAAATATATATAATAATAATACAACGAACTTCCAACGTAGGAGCAATAAATTTTTTGGAACCGTGTGTCTGCATTTATTTGGTCCGACGCATTTAATGGAGGTGATATTCCATTTTTAATACCTCTAAAGTCTGATAATGGCAGAGGCGGCCAATATTTCCCTATCGTTTCGCCTTGAAAGGGCAGCGATAATGGCAGAGGCAGCCAATATTTCCCTGTCATTTCACCGTCAAAGGTCAGTGATAATGATGGAGGCGGCTAATATTTCCTTGCCGTTTCGCCGTTAAAGGTCAGCGCTAGTAGCTACTTTGATAGCCCACAGTGGGCTGCCCACCAATTTTCCTCGACGTTCCTCCTTTCATCCCACTGTATATTCAATGCACATTCCTCTTGCTCTCGTCCCACTATGAAGGGCTCCCATCGGCCATTAATTTGAATTTTTTGCTGCAAAGGAATGCAGGTAAGGAGAAGGAAAGGAAAAACATACAAATTGTTAATGGACACTAAACATGCATTATTGTAGAGTCAAATGGAGAGGCTGCAATCTGAAGTGCGAACAAGATTCGTAGTAACGGACGTCAAATTGGTAGAGGCCGAAGAGAATTACAATATCTGAACTGCGAACAAAATTCGTAGCAGAAGATGCAATGAGTGAAGTACCAATGAAGGAAAAGGCTAAGAAAGCCCAAGGGGTAGCAACAACAGGACAAGGTTGACAATTTGAATTGAAAGGAGAAGCCAGAAAGGTAGGGTTGTTAGTAGCCAAAATTTTACTGTGTGTTGAAACCTTTTGATGTTATCCAGGTATATATTACTCTTAGGAGGTTTTGCAAATATTATAATGGGAACTTGTTTAGAATATCTAAAAAAAAGTGCCCATGCAGGTATATATTACTCTTAGGAGGTTTTGCAAATATTATAGTGGGAACTTGTTTAGAATATCTAAAAAAAAAGGTGCCGTAAGTATAAGCTAGAAATGTTTTGGTATTTTAAATATAGTAACAATGTGGAGCACGGGGACTTTGTAAGGGTTCTGAGAGAAATTAAGATCTTTTATTAATATCAAATTACTACTCATTTTTTTGAAAAAAAAGCAGTATAGCCATATAAAGCAAATGACTAGTAAATGCTATTAAGTATCAATTCATAATAAACATTGAAGCGCTTACTTTGTAATATTTCTCAAGTTGTTACAATTAAAAAAATCACAAAACTAATTAAATTATAATTATTATTAATTATGAAAATAATTAATATATAAGTTAAGCACATATATATTTGAAAAATCATGGAATCAGATTTTTTTCATGGAAATTTCCCCCACTTTACCATGCAACTTTTTTAATTTCTAAATGAACTTTATTATAATACCATGTGCCAATACCATGACTTATCAATACTTCATGCCCTAAAAGCCATAACTCATTTCATATGACACTTGTTCATATGACATTTTTTTAATTAATCAATCTAATTAAATAAGCAAAAAGGGAATAACTACTTAGACATAAATATCAACCTTTGAGTTGTGTATACTACTGAGAATATTTTAGAATATTCTATGGATTACATTCGTGGAATAATTAATATTAGAACTAGGACTAATATTTATACCATTATATTCAATATAGTTAAGTAATAATGTGTCTCATCTTAAGTGCATGAGGATGCAAATGTTACAATAATAGATTGTGCGACAATAACCCTTACAAGTGATAAATCATTGCATGGTGATTTGAAACTTGTTCCATGGCTCTACCAAAACACTCATTTACATATCCTTCCACAAATCAAGTCGTGTTGAAGTAATATTTAAAAATGACATCTAGTGCTCATTTAAAATCTAGAAGTGCTTGTACCATTTCACTCTGAGAGAAGGAAGCTCAATGACTTGACCCCTAAAAACCTATATGATTGTAATTTCCATTTACTATCCTCACACTCTAGTTTCATCAAATGTATTGGTGGATTGCAATGTAAATCTAACATATGAGCCTTGAAACCTTTTAAGGAACCCTAACCAACCTACTTTGGAAGGAGTTTCTTGCCTTGTAGAATTGATTTTGGTACCCTTGAAGCTCTCTGATTCAGTCTTATCAATGAAACCTCTTATGTTTGTATGTGGAAGCTTGGTTTGCATGCAATGAGATCCCTATTATAGTATCCTCCAATTTCTTGTGCAAATGATCAGAATATCAAACAAAAATGGGGCATATACTTGGAATACATTAATTTTATGATCTTGTACCTTTTGGTTGTGGATTAAATGACTATGTAATCATGGCTATCAATTGTTATCGAATGACATGACATAATGAACATTTTATCTTTAATAATGAGGCATATAACAAGCATGCAATGATACATATAATAATATTATGCAAGGTAATGTATGATAAGGTATTATTATATGGTAACTAGAACAACCACATTAATGTATTAATGTGGTTGATATAGCCAAATGCTTCATTTGTATTTACCATTGATAAATATATAACAATAAAAATATTATTATTATCATTATATTAATAAATAGTAATATCAAATAATGATATTAATTAGTAATATTACTAATAATATTAATAAAATAATAGTAATATTATAAACCCAAGGGATTATAGTTAGAGATTATAAACCAGTAAATAAAGCTCAAGGGATTATAAACCCAAGGTATATAAATCCAATATTATAAAGCAAAGGTATATTAAACTTAAGGGATTAATCAACCCAAGGGTTTAATATTATTCATTAGGGTTTATAATCCCTAGTTTTAATATTATTTCGCGGGTTTTATATATCATGGGTTTATAATATTAATCCCTAGGGTTTAATATTATTCCCTTGGGTTTATAATCCCATGCGTTTTTAGTATTAATACCTTAGGTTAATATTATTCCCTTGGGTTTATAATCCCTTAGGGTTTTAGTATTATAATCTAAGAATATGAACCCTAAGATTAATAAACTCTAGGGATTGATATTATAAACCCAAGGGATTAATACTAAAACCCTAAGCGGCTATGAACCCAGCGAAATAATATTAAATTAAAGGAATTAATATTATAAACCCAAGGTATATAAACCATAAGATAAATATTATAAAACTTAAAATAAACAATGTTGACCATGGTTGATTTTGATATCAATGTCACAATGTGACGTTGGACCATGGTTGACCAAGATTAATTTTCATATCAAGACAATCTTTGTCACAATGCAATAATGGAGCATGCATGACCATGGTTAATTTTCATATTGAGACAATATTTGTCACACTAAGACATTGGACCATGGTTGACCATTATTGAACATGATTGATTTTACAAAACATTGTTGACCTTTGTTGACCATGATTGACCAGGTTTGACCATGATATTATAAACCCAAGGGAATAATAAATCCAAGGGATTAATACTTAAAACCAAAATGATTATAAACCCAAGGAAATAATATTAAACCTTACATTAATAAACTGAAGGGAATAATAATCCCTGGGAATGTCAACCCATTAGATTAATAAACCCAAGGGGTTGATATTATAGACCCCAGGGAATAATAAACCCAAAGGATTAATAATAAAACCCCAAGGGAATAATATTAAACTCAAGATATTAATATTATAAACCCAAGGTATATAAATCGTAAGATAAATATTATAAACCCTAAAATAAACAATGTTGACCATAGTTGACCATGGTTGATTTTCATATTGAGATAGTTTTTGTCAAAATGTGACATTGGACCATATTTATCCATGGTTCACCAAGATTTATTTTCATATCAACACATTCTTTATCACAATGTGACATTTGACCATGGTTGACCAAGGTTGATTTTCATAATAAAACAATCTTTGTCATAATGCGACGTTGGACCATGGTTGCCCATGATTGACCTTGGTTGACCATGATTGATTTTATAAAACATGGTTGGAAATGGTTGACCAAGATTGATCATTATAGTTGACCATGGTTGGCCACGATTTATATTATAAACCCAAGGGATTAATACTAAAAACCAAAGGGAATAATATTAAACCCAAGGGAATAAGATATACCCAAGATATATAAACCATAAGAAAAAAGTTATATACTCTTAAATGAACATGGTTTACAATGGTTGATTTTTATAGTAAGACAACATTTTTCGCAATGCGACATTATACCATGGTCGACCATGGCCAAACCCTTTGATTAATAAATCCAATGGATTGATATTATAAACCCAATGGATTAATACTAAAACCCCAAGGGATTATGAACCCAAGAGAATAAGATTAAACCCGAGTGATTAATATTATAAACCCAAGGTATATAAACCCAAATATAAATATTGTAAACCCTAAAATAAACATGGTTAACCATGGTTGACCTTGGTTAATTTTCATATTGAGACAATCCTTGTCACAACGTGACGTTGATCCATAATTAATTTTATAAAACATGGTTAACCATGCTTGACCATAATTTACCATGGTTGACTATGGCTGACCATGATTGAAACTATAAACTCAAAGGATTAATAAACCCAAGGGACTTGTCACGCGGAATCAGTTGATCTTGCGGACAAGACAAACCTTCCTAGAATCTAATGAAGACCTAATGACAAACAAACCAACCAAACACTATCTTTCTCTAAATGCGCTTTATAAGTAATGGGAAACAAGTGTGTTTAAGGGCCTACCTCATGTCCAATGCAAGTTCGGATATGCCTTCGCTTCTTTGATCCAAGTAAGTTCCTTTATCGCAAACCTGCAAGCACAAACAAGGTAAACAATTAAATAACACCTGAATATCCAATATTATAAAACATATTTAACATGAAAGTCAAGGAGTCCATGAAACAAATAGCATAAGATACTTGTTGAGAAAAATGAGCTTGATTGTATTAATTCAAAAGAAAAGAACCTTACAACCTTTGCCTTGACGCTGTACAAGCTCCTTCCAGGGTCCAACAAGAAGTTTCCTCTACTTTGACAAGCTTCACTCACTCCCTAATGGGGCCAAAAAGGTATGTGATCTCTCCTCTTAAGCTCAAATAGGAAGTCTTGATTTCACTAGCATTTACCCTCAAAAGTTCAGCTTCTAACCTCTCTGGTCACTGACCCAATGCCTCAATTTATAGTGCAATGGAGATCAATTACTAGCTCCTCCTTCAAAGGGATAGAGTCCTCCTTCAAAGGGATAGCTCCTCTCAACAAGAGATTAGTTCCTCCTATGATGGGGATGCATGAACCACTTTGGAGCGAACAATCCACATCAAAATTCCTTCTAGAAAGCTCTAGAATTAACCCAAAGTGAGTTTTTTAAGATAAAAATTGCACCTTTTGACTTTCACAGGGGTACGCACCCTCCCCTTTACATACAGAGCGTATAAGTACGCAGATATCCTGAACAAAAGGTGCGGCCCCGCAGGCAAAAGTGAGAGAAAGTGCGGAACCA
>APFE031537698.1:36979-79881 GCA_000404065.3 Pinus taeda | reverse complement strand
AAGTGACTTTATAATTTTTATAAAGTTAAAATCTAATTTAAAAGTGACTTTAAGTGATAAAGTTGCTAAGTCTAATTTTAAAGTGACTTTTATAAAGTCAATGAAAAATTAGAAAGGAAAGTGACTTTGGAAATAAATGACTAAGTGGGTCTTTATTAAAGTGGGTGAATTAGAAAATAGAAAGTGAGATTTAAATGTGCATTTAATCTCAGCCATTGATTTAAATCTATTTCAGCCATTGGATTTAGAGATCACCCAAAAGTCACTTGGAGTTATATTAAAGGAGGAAAAGGAGGAAAAGATCATTCATTCTTTCATGAGCAGATTGGGAGAAGGAGAGCAAGAGAGCAAGGGAGATTTCTGGACAAGAAGGAGAAAGAGGCAGCAGTTTGGCACACATACCAGGCAGCTCTTCAGCAAAATCAGAACAGCAGAAAGACAAGTTTCCAGGTGGTCCGTTGGGCTGAAAACGGATAAGTTTGCTTGCTGAAAAAATCATTTTGCTGTAATTTTTTGCTGAAATTTTCTTGCTGTAAAAAGACATTTTTCAGAAATAAAGAAGAGCTCTCAAACTGGTTTTCCCCAAGAGTTGTAGGGGGTTTTTCCAGGGTCACGTTGACCAAAAAATATCAGTGTTTTAATGTGTTTTTATGGCTGTTTATTACTGCTGATTTTTATTTCTGCAATTTCCAGCATTCTATAAATTTTCCAGAATTTGTGTTTTCAGCAAAATTTATTTTTTCCAGCTTGTTGAATGTATGGTTATGGGAAAGGGCATTTAACTACATGGGAGAAATAAGGAGAAACTGAAAATTGGGGTGGGAAAACAGAAATTTTAACAAATGGGACTCATTTTGAAGATTAATGAAACTCTTTGGTGATTCCAATCATGGCAATGCGCAGTATGTTTCCCCTATGTAAATCTCATTTCATATATGTTTTTCTTTCTTTGAATTAGTGTGATGAAGCTATCGGTTTCTCTCTGATTCATGGATTTATCTGGGCTGCTAAATAGCGAACAATACCTGTGTATAAGACAAGTTTACTTCTGTTAGTCTATAACCTGCAGTGCCTATGTATAAAACAGACTTACTTCCGTTATTCGATTAACCTGCAGTACCTATATGAGCACAAATTTAATCATGTTGTTTGGTGATAAAGGTACCCATGAGGTATATGGCATGAAACCTTAATTTGTGCTCCACTCTTTCCGCTCTTTCATCTCCTCCCTCTTCCATATTTCTGCTGGAACATCGTGGCTTAGGATTTTGCATTGCAACCAGCGCTACACACCGAATTCCCTCCTTCCTTTTCTCCTCTTCACTTTACTACAACGTCAATATTAAGCTGCATGTTGTTGTGTGTCGGCCACCAGAACTAGACATTTCTCTTTGAGGTTGGCCTGATTTACCCCCTGAACATTTCGATCCATGTATTGGCTTGAGTTTACCTTAATGAAGGCCTATTGAACCAAGCCCCTTTATTATCCTTTTAACTACGTGACAATTGGAGTGCAATAGAAAGCCCCCATTGATAATCTTCCATGCACTTCTTTGTTTAAGATGTCCTAGGCACTGGTCTACAATCAACCCAGAGGCTGTCTCTAGGAAGCTTTCTATGTCTCCCAAACCACTTGTGCTAGAAAAAACGACAACATCTTTCTAGTGACATTGCCGGGGAACATATTAGAATATTTTTCCCTGGGTACGACAAATCTTTACATTCCCTCTGTCAGGTGAGCAAGGGAAATGTGGGTTGAAGATCCCTCACCTTGGCGAATCCACTGTTTCAATCTTATGGCAAACATAGGCAACTCCATTGTCTGAATATCTACCTCCGCTGATTTATGATTCATATGATTCAGAGGAGGATGAGGTGGTTACAAATTGTCAATGGGATCCACTTGCAAGCAAGTGGGGAGAAGGCTCCCAACAACAAATTTTTCAGGAAGAGCCCAAAGTGGAAGGACCAAGCAGAGTCTGCGACTTCTGGTTGCAAAAAGATTCCTGCCAAGAATTCTCAGCAGATTCTCCAATCTATGACTCTTACAGTGTAGACAATGAAGACTCTATTGCATATTTACAAGAGGGTTGGCCCGTTGACAAATGGGTAGCAAATGATCAGCAACAAGCTTTTCTAGAAGAATCTAAAGCTGAGGAGTTGATCAATATTTGTGGCTGCCTTGACCAAGAAGATATTGGTCAGCAAACTTTTCATGAAAATAAGACAACTGCAAATTTTTCTTGTCAGCTCTATGACCCTGAAGCTGACTACATGACGACATTCTTTGGTTAGCATCAAAGGTTGTTTCTGGAGTATGCATGAAGCTTTTTATTTGCAGTTTTTTCATGTTGCATGCTTATTTTAATTTTTAATTTTTAGTAACAGGGAGGCATTAGGTCTAGCACCCAAATGCTGGCATGGCTCCATTGGAGGGTTGAACTCACTTAGGTGAATTGAGCCTTGTATGTAGATAGGAGTTGTATATAAATAAGCTCACTATCTAAGCATTCACTTTCTAGTTGGTAGAATTTATTTTTCTACATTTTAGTTTGATGAGAAAAGGACTCCCTGCAAATAAAGTTTTATGGAGATTTTATGGTTGTACAAGTTCATTATATTTTTAACTCCATGCCCAATGGTGAAGGCTACTGGTCTGCAGGTTCCCAGCACCTTGCCAGCAAAGCACTGTCTGCAGTTGGAGCCAGTGTTGTCTTGCACTGCAAAATGTGTTTTCTGTTGCCCAAAGTGCAAAAGTGAAGTAAAGTTTGCAGCCATCTCCAAGGCACAGAAGATTATAAAGCTAAATCAGACCCTCTTCATTGGATAGGGCTCAGAATAAGCTCTCTAATAGTATATGGAACTCCTCAAATGGACCTTGGGATCAGAAGATATGGCTTGTTAAAGATGAGGATTTTTGTCACCTTTGAAAGAAGGAAAGAATCGCAGATTAGAAGTGGGGGCCACGTGGTAGAGCACTATTGGAGCTGATAAAGACACAATGGCACTGACGTCACCATGAGGTGGTAGTACAGAGGACATGTGGCACGTAGATCTGGCATTTTCAAGGGTCCAAAGAGGGCATATCCGGGTGACAGGTGTCACCACTGAGGAAGTGCCATGTTGCAGTGATGACATCACATTGGCAATCGCAAATCGAAGGTTGTAGCTTATCGACAGTTTGTGATGCAGGGCATACACAGGAAAGTGTGATAAAGGGGCTTCGATACAGGCCTTGGCCAATACACATAAAAAGCTAAAATAACCAGCGGTTAAGCATGGAGGGTGATCGACGATCGATAGTTGTGTTGTGCATAAAAAAAGAATCGCCGATTGAGAACCTCCAATAAAGGGGCTCCGATAAGGGGGTTGGCCCATGATCACATAAAGGGTCAAGGAACCAAGGGCCGAGCGTTAAAGGGCTATCGTAATCGGAGGTCCCAAACATGTTGCGGCTCCAATGTAAAAGTCTCGACTGGAAACCCCGATTGCGATCTGTCGACTAGGGAGCTCCGATATAAAGGCTGAGCCCTAGGTCACAGCTCGTGGTCCTATGATGAAGAAATACTGAAAGGAGCTAAAGCAAAGGGGTGTAAGGAGCATCAGGACTCGCTGTTTGTAATGTCCTCTAGAATAAAAGTCCCAATACAGCGACACCCCGATAGCGTGGTACAGTTCTTTAAAGTTGGATGAGTTAGCAGGTGAGACTTTGAATAGAGGTATGGAGCAGTTGGAGAGTGATGTGGGCTGATCCTGTGGAAACCTTTGCAACAAGAACCCTAGGGCAACAATCGCCTTAGGAATGAATTCGATTGCTTCGCTGCACTTCTTCGGAGAGTAAAAGGAGGTATGGGACTCAGGAAGACTTAATGTCTTGGCATGGGGCTCCACTCAGATACACAATGAAGGACTGTTAGGACATTCTCCACTTCTACTCTATAACAAGCAACTCAAAGTCGATCCATTTTGTGCTCTAGAGAACGAGCGATTTAGGCAGTTAAGGCGAAAGCGACAGAAACTAACCAAGCAGCAGGAGGGACACTGTTAAATTATGGCATGTTCTATGCTTAAGGGCAATTTACTTCAAATCTTCTTATTAGCACAATATCAATTTCTAGAATTGCAATCACACCAACATGATAGTAAAATGCAGATAAACAAAAATGTAAACAGTAGAAGACAAGCCAAGACAAGAGACACAAGATGTGGCACCAGCCAGGGACAAACCCCAATGTAGGGAAACCCGTTGATCAATTCTTCTTATATTCTTCAATAATTCAACGAAGAGAGAGAGATAGTACAATTTCACAAATCTGTAAGTTTATAACAGCAACAATAAAACCCTAATGAGCAAAGTCAAAGATGGTCAAATAGCTCACAAATGACCTCAAGTCAACCTTGCTCAACTCGACCTCCAACAACAATGATAGGCAGCCCAAAACAGTCCAAGAAAGATGGTCAAACAATGGTCATCGCATGTGTAGCTCTGTGGTCAACCCTCAACAATCAACGCTGGTCAAATCCGTGGTCAAACAAGTCAATGCTTTGCTGCCTAGAAATGTGGCTAGCCTAAGAGAGGCTGCCCAAACCAAACCACAGTCAAATAGTCTTCTTCGCTGGTCAATGCAGTCAAAATACAACCCTGCTGCTCCACGGTCAACCCTAGTCAACATTGCCCTAGATCAGACCTGTGTCCTTCCTTCTTCCCACGTGTGAGTGCCTTCCCCCTCCTACGCATACCCAATCAAACGAGGAGAGAGAAGAGAGAGAAGAATGAGATGATGAGATGAGTGGTACAATGCCACAAGGTCTCCTCCTTTTATATGCCACGTTGAGGATAAAGTGGGGGTGAGAGACACTGTTTTTCTTGCTGGCTGACCTAGACAAACTGTCAAGAAATACAAATAAATTCATATCTCCATGAATACATGTCAGAATTGGTTGATCGTTACGTCAATCCTACACCTCTCGATGAGAGGAATCCAAGAAAAATATCATCTGCCATAAATGAGGTGACCCACATGGAGTTTGGCCCTAGTTGCCAATTTTAACACTCCCTTTCAACTAGGGAGAACTCCATCTGCTAATCCATCTGTCTGTCGCTACTATCTCTGCAATCAAATGCACTGCGTTGCCCTGCTTTGCTTTGCTTTGTTGAACTATGAAGAAGAAGTGATTGAGAATGTATCATACCATCCTCTACTGACTTGAAGTCAGTGCCAGATAAAAGAGTGTCTCATGGCACTCTTACTGACCTGAAGTCAGTCCCGATGAGGAGAGCATGTCATACCACTCTTACTGATCTGAAATCAGTTCCAAAAGAGAGTGAGTTATATCACTCTTACTAACCCGAAGTCAATTCCAAATAAAGAGAGTGTCTCATAGCACTCTTATTGACCCGAAGTCAGTTCCAATTGATCCCAGATCAATGTCATCTTAAAATAGGGAGTATGGTAGATAAACGATGCGTCCATCGGTACTACTATGGTCCCTATCCTCATTTCCATACTTATTGGCTAGATGAAAGGTACTTCCCATGAGTCCCAGACTGCATGGGTAGGATGTCTCAGTAGAAGGATGAACCACTCATCCTGCCTACATGTCGCCACGGGGTATCATAGTGGAAGGTTGAACCATTCGCCCTGTACATAGCAAACCACTAGGGGAATGCTGAACCACTCACCTTATGGTTGCTCATCGCTCCAAGAAGTACCACAAGCCCCTCGGAGCTCCCAAAGCTCATTGTATGTATCATACAGGACCCTCATAAGAGGGTCTATCCACGACTCCTAGTCATTCTTGGAAAGTCAAGAATTTGACCTTTCACATGGGTTTCGTCAGAATGATGGCGACCTGCTCATCAGTCCCGATATGGTGGAGCCTTATCGCTCCTCGTTGCACCATATCCCGGATAAAGTGGTACTTGATATCAATGTGCTTGGAGCGATCATGAAATACATGATTCTCTGATAAACGAATCCCACTTTGGTTGTCGCAGAGGATCACGGTAGTATCTAGCATATGACCAAACAAATCACTAAAGAGCTTCCAGAACCAGACAGCTTCACAAGAGGCCATACTTGCAACAATGTACTCGGCTTCAGCGGTGCTCAAAGCCATCGAATTCTGCTTCCTGCTTATCCAGGAAATCAAAGCAGAACCCAAAGAGAAACAACACTCGGAAGTACTCTTTCGGTCCACCACACTGCTTGCTTAATCACCATCGAAATAACCATGCAGCCTCACATCTCCGGCAGTGTATCTCAGTCCATGAGTCATTGTGCCTCGAAGATATCTCAGAAGATTCTTGGCACCAATCCATTGTGAGTGATGAGTCTCAACCATATATTGGCTCAACGTGTTGACTGCAAAACATATATCCAGACGGGAGTTCACCAAGAACATCAATGCTCCTAAGAGTTGACGATACTCAGAAGCATTTCCCAAAACAGGTCCGGCAACACTACCGCATAACTTCTTGAAGTTAAGCTCCATCGGGGTAGTCACGAGCTTGCAGTCCACCATACCAAATCTCTCCAATATCTTCACCACGTATTTTCCTTGAGATAGGAAAATTTCTCTTGGCTTCTGCTAGACCTCTAGCCCTAGGAAATAGTGCATCAATCCTAGGTTCTTTATCTCAAATTCGGAAGCCAACTCCCTCTTACATTTATGAATGAGAGGGTCTGCACCTGTCAGAAAGAGGTCATCAACATATAGCACTAGTATGAGAGGCTTATCATCTTCAACCTTAAAGTAAAGGTTCGGATCGGCTTCACTTCTATTGAATCCCAACTTCGTCAAATAGCTATCGATCTTCTCATACCAAGCTCAAGGTGCTTGCTTCAGCCCATCGAGAGCTTTCTTCAACCTGCATACATGAGTTTCCCGATTATGAATCTCAAACCCCTCGGGTTGTTCCACGTGGACTTCCGCTTTAACCGAACCATGCAAGAACACGGTCTTGACATCCATTTGATGTAGGTTCCATCCTTGTGAAGCAGCAAGGGTTATGATCGAGCTGATGGTCGTGTATTGGGCAATAGGTGCAAATATCTCATCATAATCCACACCTTCCTTTTGAGAGAAGCCTCAAGCAACAAAACGAGCCTTATACTTTTCAACACTTCCATCAGCTTCATGCTTGATTTTGTAAAGCCATTTCGAGGTGACAACTGTTTTGTCCTGGGGTTTGGAGACCACATCCCAGACATCATTCTTCATGATGGACTCATATTCTTCATTCACAGCATCCTTCCATACTTGATGCTTCACAACTTCTTCGAATGATGTTGGCTCGTTTTGAATGATGGTGCTCATAATGGTCAATTATCCCTGATACCTGGTTGACTTCTTGCTTTCACGGAAAGTCCCTTTGGGTGCAATTTGTCTCTCGACATCTTCAAGAGTCCCCCCAAGCCATGAGGGCCTCTTCTTTGAAGAGGAAGGTTCTTGCGGAGTTGGATCAATAGGATCCATAGGTTCTTCTACATTGGGCATCGTTTCATCTTCCTTCTCATTCGACTTCTTGGTGTTAGCTTATTTATCTTTCCTTAGAATAGGAAGATTGTCAACCTTGCTAAAAGCCATATCTTTGTCAAAGGTGACATCATGACTTATTTCGACTTCCCTTTGACCACCCACATAGATTCTATAGCCCTTAGAATTTTTTCTATAGCCCACAAAGATTCCCTTCTTTTCAGATGCACCAATTTGCTTCTTTTTTCTTTCGGCACATGAAAATATATGGGACTTCCAAAAATTCTTAAATGAGAGACATTAGGTTTCTTACCAGTGAACATCTCTTCGAGAGTCTTGCAATCCAATGCCTGATGAGGGCATCGGTTTTAAACATATACGGCTGTATTTACAGCTTTGGCCCATAGAAACTTCGGAATCCTTTGATCATGGAGCATGGCACAAACAACGTCCACAATCGTACGATTCTTTCTTTTAGCCACACCATTCTGCTCAGGAGTGTATGGTGTTTTGTTCTCCCTATTAATGCCGACTTCTTTGCAAAAGTCATGAAACACATTGGGTTCATACTTGGTTCCATTATCAGTCCTTAAAATCTCGATTCTCTTCTTGGTTTGATTCTCGATCAAGGCTTTGAAGTGACGGAACCAGGTGAACACTTCATCCTTTTTTTTCAAGAAGTATATCCAAGTCTTGCGAGAATAATTATATGTAAAAGTGAGATAATATAGATATCCACCCAAAGAGTTCACGGGTATCATACCAAATATGTCAGAGTGAACCAACTACAAAATGTCGGAGGTCTTGCTATGGCTTGAGGGGAATGGTCCACTTTTGAGCTTTCCTTCGGCACATCCTGGACATACACCTTCATGCTCTACTTTGAACTCGAGCATCCCTGTCACCATTTGTCTCACATCGGGTAGAGCCTTATAATGAAGGTGGGCAAACCTTCGGTGCCATAGTTAAGATTGTAGAGATGTGTCACAAGACATGACTTCGAACGAACTTCCTCCAACTTGATTTAAAGAGTCGACCCTGAACCCAAGAGTCAAAGCATCTTTAAAATTATTTTTCCAAACACGTACCTTGCCATCGATAAAGGCCACCTTGTAGCCTTTGTTTCCATTGCTGAAATGGACACTAGGTTCTTCTTGAGATTAGGTGCATATAAAACTTCTTCCAAATGGATCGTGTTACCCTGATTTAATTGAAGAGTAACATTCCCTACACCCTTTATGGATAGGTGGAATTGTCACCAAGAATAATCTCCAAGTTTGTCTCTTTCTCTATCATATTAGAGAGAGCTTCCTTGTAACCAGTGAAGTGCCTTGAGGCTCCACTATCAATAAGCCATTGCCCAACGAGTCTAGAGGAGAGGTAGTGGAGAGGGCTGATATTAGATAATACTCATCTTGCTTATTGCTAACAAGAAAGCCATTGAACCTGCCATTTCTTTGATTGTGGTTGGAGTTGTCCCTGGAGTGATTTTGATCATCATCATGTGATGTGTCCTTTCTATTTGGACACTCCCTCGCACAGTGGCCAAATTTATTGCAAACGAAGCATCTTCCCTTCCTTCCACCCTTCGATCCAGGATTTCTTTTGAAATGACCTTTAGACCCAAATTTTTTTCTCCTTTTAGCATGAGAGGAGAACGCAGTGGGGTTGCCTTTGTTTAAAGGCATTTCTTGCTCCACCATCCATATTTCTTCTTGAATGCATCTCGACATCAGTTCTTCAAATCCTGGAATTCAATCATTGTTGAGAAGAGTGGTTCTAAATATATACCATTCGGATGGGAGTCCTCCAAGGGTAGTGATAGTTAGTTCTTTATCAGGAATGACTTCTCCAATTGATAGAAGATCATTCTTGATCTCAGTGATCCTTAGGAAGCAGGATTGAATATCCTTGTCTTTTCCCTTCTTAATATCCTTCAGCTTATTTTGAGGAACAAAACTTGATTTGCATCACTAACTTTAAACAAGCTTACTAGTCTGTCGTAGATCTCCTTGGTGGCGTTCAACTCGGAAATGTAGGCCACCAGACGCTTGTCAATTGAGTCTTGGATAATCTTCTTCGCTTTGACTTCACCCTTAGTGTACTTGTTCTTTGTAGTAGCCGGTGCATTTGATGGAGGTTCCGTAATTTTGCCCCTCACATAGTCCAACACTTCTTTCCCTTCCAATGTAGATCAAGAGACATCTTCCATTCGTGATAGTCAGACTTCTCATGGAGTTTATCTTTGGCCAGGAAGTAGGATGAGGAACCCATGAAGCCTTGACCTTTCCAACTGTCTTCGGTGATTGCTCTTTCAATCTTGCTTGGGCTTTGTCTTAACCTTGCTCTGATACCATGTTAAATTATGGTATGTTCTATGCTTAAGAGCAATTTACTTCAAATTTTCTTGTTAGTCCAATATCAATTTCCAGAAGTGCAATCACATCAACATGATAGTAAAATGCAGGTAGAAATTAAATGTAAACAGTAGAAGACAAGCCAAGACAAGAGACACAAGATGTGGCACCAGCCAGGGAAAAACCCCAATGCGGGAAACCCTTTGATTAATTCTTCTTATATTCTTCAATAATTCACCAGAGAGAGAGAGATATAGTACAATTTCACAAATTTGTGATTTTATGACAACAACAATAAAACCCTAACTGGAAAAGTCAAAGCTGGTCAAACAACTCACAAATGACCTCAAGTTAACCTTGGTCAACTCGGCCTCCAACAACAATGATAGGCAACCCAAAACAACCCTCAACAATCAACGTTAGTCAAATTCATGGTCAAACAGGTCAACGCTTTGCTGCCCAGAAATGCGGCTAGCCTAGGAGAGGCTGCCCAAACCAAACCACAGTGAAACAGTCCTCTTCGCTGGTCAACATAGTGAAAATACAACCCTGTTGCTCCGTGGTCAACCCTAGTCAATGTTGCCCTAGATTAGACCTATGTCCTTCCTTCTTCCCACGTGTGAGTGCCTTTCTCTTCCTACGCATACCCAATCAGACTAGGAGAGAGAAGAATGAGATGTTGAGATGAGTGGTATAATGCCTCAAGGTCTCATTTTATATGCCACGTTGAGGATAAACTGGGGGTGAGAAACACTATTTTGCTCGCTGGCCGACCTTGACAAATTGTCAAGAAATACAAATAAATTCATATCTCCATGAATACATGTCGGAATCGGATGATCGTTAGATCAATCCTACACCTCTCGATGAGAGGAATGCAAGAAAAATATCATCTGCCATAAATGAGGTGACCCACATGGAGTTTGGTCCTACTTGCCAATTTTAATAGACACATTGTGGTAGAGATGTGCTTTGATCAGGGGCCTTTACACGAACCGCAGGACGATATTTTCCTCCATCATTATTCAATTTCCTCTTTTCTATTTTTTTTCTAATTTCTATATTTCCAAGAACATAATCAAATTCGAGGAAATTAGTTTGGGTAGCAGAGCTATCACAGGCTTAGATAGCTAGTCAATCTAACAACTGGATCTTGGCTGAGATATTTTGTAAATGTGGATTCAAAGCCCCCCTTCCTTGTATAAATAAGGGGGTCTGGAATTCTGCACCCCCAGTGGTCCAAATTTTGTGGTTCCACTTTGCTTCTATGAAGCGTGTTCATGATGGACTTGAGCTATAGATTGCTGAATGTAAATGGACTGGTGAATGGGACTCATTTCGAAGATTAATGAAACTCTTTGGCGATTCCAATCATGGCAATGCGCAATATGTTTTCCCCTTTGTAAATCTCATTTCATATATGTTTTTTTTTCTCTGAAATAGTGTGATGAAGCTGTTGGTTTCTCTCTAATTCATGGATTTATCTAGGCTGCTAAATAGCGAACATTACCTGTGTATAAGACAAATTTACTTCTGTTAGTCTATAACTTGTAGTACCTGTGCATAAAATAGACTTACTTGTGTTATTCGATTAACCTGTAGTACTTGTATGAGAACAGATTTACTCATGCTGTTTGGTGATAAAGTTACCCATGAGGTATATGGCATGAAACCTTAATTTGCGCTCCACTCTTTCGCTCTTTCATCTCCTCCTTCTTCCATATTTCTGCTGGAACATCGCGACTTAGGATTCTGCATTACAATCAGCCTTACGCATTGAATTCACTCCTTCCTTTTCTCCTCTTCACTTTACTACAACGTCAATATTAAGCTGCTTATTGTTGTGTGTTGGCCACCGGAACCAGACATTTCTCTTTGAGGTTGGCCCGATTTACCCCTTGAACATTTGGATCCATGTATTGGCTTGAGTTTACCTTAATGAAGGCCTATTGAACCAAGCCCCCTTTATTATCCTTTTAACTACATGACAATTGGAGTGCAATAGAAAGCCCCAATTGATAATCTTCCATGCTCTCCTCTCTTTAAGATGTCCTAGGCATTGGTCTACAATCAACCCAGACGCTGTTTGTAGGAAGCTTTCTATGTCCCCCAAAGCACTTGTGCTACAGGTGCCGGAAAAAGCGACATCTTTTTGGCGCTGTTGCCGGGGAACAGATTAGAATATTTTTCCTTGGGTACGACAAATCTTTACATTCCCTTTGTCAAGTGAGCAAGGGAAGTGTGGGTTGGAGATCTCTCACCTTGGCGACTCCACTGTTTCAATCTTATGGCAAACATCATGGCGACTCCACTGTCTGAATTTCTACCTCCTCCGTTTTATGATTCATATGATTCAGAGGAGGATGAGGTGGTTACAAATTGTCAATGGGATCCACTTACAAACAAGTGGGGAGAAGGCTCCCAACAACAAATTTTTCAAGAAGAGCCCAAAGTTGAAGGACCAAGTAGAGCATGCGATTGACGGTTGTAGAAAGATTCCTGCCAGAAATTCTCAGTAGATTCTCCAATCTATGACTCTTACAGTTCAGACAATGAAGAAACTATTCCAGATTTACAAGAGGGTTGGCCTGTTGACAAATGGGTAGTAAATGATCAACAACAAATTTCTAGAAGAATCTAAAGCTGAGGAGTTGAACAGGATTTGTGGCTGCCCAGACCTAGAAGATATTGGTCAAAAGATTTTTCATGAAAGGAAGGCAGCTGCAAATTCCTCTTGTCAACTCTATGACCCTAAAGCTGACTACATGAGGACATTCTTCGGTTAGCATCATAGGTTGTTTTTGGAGTATGCATCAAGCTTTTTATTTGTAGATTTTTCATGGTGCATGCTTATTTTAATTTTTAATTTTCAGCGATAGGGAGGTATTAGGTCCAACACCCAAATGTTGGCTTGGCTCCATTGAAGTGTTGAACTCACTTAGGTGAATTGAGCCCTATACGTAGATAGGAGTTGTATATAAATAAGCTCACTAATTGAGCATTTACTTTCCAGTTGGTAGAATTTATTTTTCTGCATTTTAGTTTGATGAGGAAAGGACTCCCTGCAAAGAAATTTTCATAGAGATTTTATGGTTGTACAAGTTCATTATATTTTTAACTCCATGCCCAATTGTGAAGGCTACTGGTTTGCAGGTTCTCAGCACCTTGCCAGCAAGGCAATGTCTCCAGTTGGAGCCAATGTTGTCACTCACTGCAAAATTTGTTTTCACTCGCCCAAAGTGCAAAAGAGCGGTAAAGTTTGTAGCCATCTTCCAAGCCACAGAACCTCACAAAGCTAAATCAGACCCTCTTCATTGGGTAGGGCTCAGAATAAGCTCTCTAACAGTATATGGAACTCCTCAAATGGACCTCGGGATCAGAAGTTATGTCCTGTTAAAGATGAGGGTTTTTGTCACCTTTGAAAGAAGGAAAGAATCGCAGATCGGAGGTTTGGGAACATATCGCAATTCGCAGATCAACGGGTCCAGGCATATCGGTGATCGGCGGGTCCAACGGACCACTCTTAAGAAGTTGCGGGAGGAATATGCCGATGGTGTTAAAATGCGGGGAGGGCTGAAAACAATTTAACAAAGGTTTGCATCGAAAAACCAAGGGCAGGCGGACCCTTTCTCTCTCCTCTAGGGGGCCACGTGGTAGAGCACTATTGGAGCTGATAAAGACACTATGGCGCGAACGTCACCACGACGTGGCAGTACGGAGGACACATGGCACGCAGATATGGCATTTTCAAGGGTCCAAAGAGGGCATATCTGGGTGACACGTGTCACCACTCAGGAAGTGCCATGTGGCAGTGATGACATCACATTGACAATCGCAAATTGGAGGTTGTGGCTTATTGTCACTTTGTGACGCAGGGCACACACGAGAAAGTGTGACAAAGGGGTTCTGATACAGGGCTTGGCCCACAGGCACATAAAAAGCTAAAATAACCAGGGGCTAAGCACGGAGGGTGATCGACGATTGACAATTGTGTTGTGCAAAAAAACAGAATCGCCGATTGCGAACCTCCGATAAAGGGGCTCCAATAAGGGGGCTGGCCCATGATCACATAAAGGGTTAGGGAACCAAGGGCCGAGTGCTAAAGGGCTATCACAATTGGAGGTCGCAAACATGTTGCGGCTTCAATGTAAAAGTCCCGACTGGAAACCCCGATTGCGATCCACCAACTAGGGAGCTCTGATATAAAGGCTGAGCCTTAGGTCACAGCTCATGGTCCTATGACGAAGAAATACTGAAAGGAGCTAAACCAAAGGGGTCTAAGGAGCATCGGGACTCACTGTTTGTAACGTCCTCTAGAATAAAAGTCCTGATACAATGACACCTCGATGGCGTGGTACAATGCTTTAAAGTTGGATGGGTTAGCAGGTGAGACTTTGAATGGAGGTATGGAGTAGTTGGAGAGCGATATGGGCTAATCTTGTGGAAGCCTCTACAACAAGAAACCCAAGACAACAGTCGCCTCAAGAATGAATCTGATTGCTTCGCTGCACGTCTTCAGAGAGCTAAGTTGCAGGAGACATTGGAGAAGGGTCCGTTCCGGAAACGAAACAGAAATGAGGAAACTCATATCATACAGCCTGGAAACGCGCTTCCGGCTGTACTGGCCTATTTCTCGAGGAGGAAACCGCGTTTCTAGGCTGTACGATGAAGTTTTCTCTTCTAACTTGACTTTTTCTTGTATTTTTTATTTTATTTTTTCGCTTCTAATTTTTTATTGGGTAACTAAAATATCTTCTAGATGCCTCTTAAGTTATAAAAAGGAGGATTTTTTTGAGTGGGGTAGCCTAATGTTCAAGCCTATGACCTTAATGTTGATATGCAGTTCATGGTAAAGTTTAAGAATGACATTCTCCTTTATTTTTCATTTTCATCATTTTACTTAAATTTTTAACATTACCATGAAATGACTCAGGATGTTTGAGAGTGGTTTCGCTCTCGTTGGATTTCATATGGAGAAAGTAGAATTTTAGATCTCACTCAAGAAATCCAGCAGACTTATCTGTTTTTCAGGATTTCAAGATTGGGGGAATTGCAATGTTTCCATTGGATTTTGTCATGTACTAGGGTATGGAACTTGTATTTAAGCAAGAGAACCAAGCCCTCTATGCAGGGGAGACTCCCAATAATCAAGAGCATGTAGGATACTAGGGTATGGAACTTGTATTTACTCAAGAGCACTAAGTTCGTTCAACTATGTAGGAGGAGACTCCCAATCAAGCACGAGACAAGAAATTAGAAATTTCTCGTGGTTGATTTTAGATATTGCTATTTTCATTATGTGATCATTCACGAGTAAATGTGATGTAAATTTAGAGACTTATAGTTTATGCATTGACAATTAACAATTTAATCATAATGTAATAAATTAGAATGTATCATATATGCTTTATGATTGCACATATTTATTAAATGCCTTAATATATATATATATATATATATATATATATATATATATATATTTGCGTTTCCCCATTTCCAAAATTTGGGGGGGGGGTCACGTTTTGTACCCGTGCCCATTTCGGAAACTCGTACCCGTTTCTCTGTTTCGTGCAACTTAGTCGGAGAGTAAAGGGATCTATGGGACCCAGGAAGACTTAATGGCTCGACATGGGGCTCCACTTAGATACACGACAAAGGACTGCCACGACATTCGCCACTTCTACTCTGTAACAAGCAACTCAGTCAATCCACTTCCTACTCTGGAGAACGAGTGATTAAGGCAGTTAAGGCGAAAGCTATAGAAACTGGCCAAGCAGCAGGAGGGGCACATTGTGGTAGAGATGTGGCCTGATCAGGGGCCTTCACAAGAACCAGAGGACGATATTTTCCTCCATCATCATTCAGTTTCCTCTTTTCTATTTTTCTATAGTTTCTTTTATTTTGTAATTTCTTTTATTTCGTAATTTCTATATTTCCAAGAATGGAATCAAATCCAAGGAAATCAATTTGTGCAGCAGAGCTATCGCAAGTCTTGACAGCTTGCTGGAATTTTCTGAGTGAAAAATAAGCAGCTGTAATTTTTCTCTTTTGCTGTCCCAAACTGCCCTTCAGCACTCAAGCTCTGATACCATGTTAAAATTTCTGTTTTCCCACCCCGGTTTTTCAGTTTCTCCTTATTTCTCCCATGTAGTTAAATGCCCTTTCCCATAACCATACATTCAACAAGCTGGAAAAATAAATTTTGCTGAAAACACAAATTCTGGAAAATTTACAGAATACTGGAAATTGCAGAAATAAGAATCAGCAGTAATAAACAGCCATTAAAACACATTAAAACACTGATATTTTTGGTCAACGTGACCCTGGAAAAACCCCCTACAACCCTTGGGGAAAACCAGTTTGAGAGCTCTTCTTTATTTCTAGAAAATGCTTTTTTACAGTGAGAAATTTCAGCGAAAATCAGCAAAAATCAGCAAACAAATTTCCAACTTATCTCGATTTCTGAGCCTCACAGCCCACTGGAAATTTCCAAACAGCAACACAATGCTGCATGACAACTGTACGGACGGTACAGACGGTACGGATGGCTGTACGGACGGTACAGACATGCTGTACAGACGGTACAGACAGGCTGTACAGACCTCGATTTTTGTGCAGAAAATCAGCTGCTTCGATTTCTGTGCAAAAACAAATCTGCCTTTTACTTTTTCAGCAAAAATCTGCCTTTTATTGCTGGTTCTTTCAGCTGTATTGCTTGTTCTTTCTGTTGTTCTGATTTGCTAAAGAGCTGCCTGGTATGTGTGCCAAACTGCTGCCTCTTTCTCCTTCTTGTCCAGAAATCTCCCTTGCTCTCTTGCTCTCCTTCTCCCAATCTGTTCATGAAATAATAGAATGATCTTTTCCTCCTTTTCCTCCTTTAACCCAACCTTAAATGACTTTTGGGTGATCTCTAAATCCAATGGCTGAGATAGATTTAGATCAATGGCTGAGATTAATGCACATTTAAATCTCACTTTCTATTTTTTAATTCACCCACTTTAATAAAGACCCACTTAGTCATTTATTTCCAAAGTCACTTTTCCTTTCTAAATTTTCATTGACTTTATAAAAGTCACTTTAAAATTAGACTTAGTAACTTTATCACTTAAAGTCACTTTTAAATTAGATTTTAACTTTATAAAAATTATAAAGTCACTTTAGGAGAAAAATTAAAATCTTTTGGACACTTTTCCCTAGGCCAAAGATCAAAGCCTAAGGGAACCACCTGTCCTCCGGTACCAAATTTCAACAACAGTTGCGGCAAGAGCTAGTACTTGTGCATACAGCACCGTCGCTTCCAACTTTGTTACGAACTACCGGGTTGATATAAAGTAAAGAAGGGAGTCCCAGGAGTTGGAGCATTATTTTTGCAATACTGGATCCCACCAACAGAATCAATGGAACCAAGCGAGTACAAGAGGATGCCCTCATCAGAAAATTTAGACTCAGATAAATACATCGTTAGACTTGATGAGTCCATGTTCGCTCTTGTCACTACCACTCAACCACAAGGGGTTCGTGCAAGGTTGAGAAGAAAAAAGGGAGGAAAACTTGGTTTTTTGTCCATTGTATACTAGTTCGTTTTTACTTTTGATGTTTATGCTTATCATCAGCCAATGGCTTGGTGATGTTTGGTTATCTACAAATAAAACATGTAATTTTATTTTTCTACATTAATAAAACTATGCCATTTTCCTTGGAAAAAGACTCATGTAATATAGAATATCATGAATAGTGATAGTCAACATAGCATAGCTCTTACACCTTTCGAGGTAATCTTCTCAAATGTTGCCTCACTTCCTAACCATGAACTTCTTCTTCACTAGTAAAACTATTGTCCATTTTTTAAGTTGTTGCATGTGTTGAAAAGAATCAATGTGAAGCTTAACAAGGCATGAATCATAGTTATCATGGCACATCTAACATTTGAAGACAAATATAGTGTTCCTTGAAGCTAAGGGAATCTTCAAAGGGCTCAGCATCAAAATGAGAACTCTTAGGAGCTTTTCCACCAGTGATGGGAACTTGTGCATACTCTATAGGAAATCCTCCAAGCTCCAAGCCTATTAGCACCTCCAAATAATTATGAACTAATTTTGAGTTCATTGCTTCCAAAGCATCATATATTTAGCCATCATCAGCCCCATGAATGGTCATTATAGCACCTCCATAGTATTCTACCTGCCCAAAAATATTTTCTTTAAGTCGAGATTCCATCACATCATGTTTACGAATCATGACATTACCATACTCTCCATCAATGTCAGTATTAGGTACACATGCACAAGCAAAATGAGAATTGCTTTCTAGCATCACATAAACATTCAAATTGTGGCAATTAAACACTAATTCTAATGAAAATTTGGATAGAATTTGATCATGTTTTATGTGTTACTAATTTTAAAGATAGAAAATCTTAAACACGCTCAATAAAGTGAGTTTGAAACATCGCGAGGCCTTCCCAAGACCAAACCAGCCACCAAAAAATCCACACAGAAACTTCCCAAGACCAAGCCAGCCACCAAACAAGCTAGGCAAAGACTTCCCAAGACCAAGCCAACCACCAAACAATTTTTCTTGAACAAAAAAAAGATCTCCAATGAGTCAACAAGGTTAACCTTACCAAGAATGTAACTTCTCTAAATTTCAACTTCATCAATCACATCTGCAACTTTGGCTTCCAAAAGCTTGAGCCTGTAGTAACTCAAGAATCACAAAAACTCGCACAAGTGGGCCAATAATAGTAAGAGATAAGACTTCTTTCTTTTGTTGAGATTCTTCTATTCTTCACTAGGGTGATTTCTTGTCCTCTAGCCTCCTCGCATTACTTTTGTATCACATATCAAATGCCAAGATGTGTGTCACTAGAGGAGGTCAAAGTCCTCTTACTTATATTCTTCACAAGGGCTACAGTGGGCCTCTCTAGGCCGACTTTATCATGGATGGCCAACTTGGTCATGGGGTCTTTCTAGACTTTATTAAACACCAAAATAATATTTTATTTCTTGATACAAGAGCCCAATCAAGTCTATTACATCATGACATAAACTTTAACTCAAGACAAAAACCTAGAGCACTCAATGGGTGCTTAGACCTAGGAACCAAAAACTTTGAGCATGAAACCCATGCTTTAATAAATAAATTTTCTTTTACAATAATTTTCTTTTTATTTTAGTAAGTACATAAAAGGTACATCGCCATAAGCCATATACATCTTGTAAAAATTTATCATTGATGTCAATACGTTAGAGCATTGTTGAAGATGATAAAAACCCTAATTGTTGATGTAAGCCATGAAACCCTAATGTTTGATGTAAATCCTAAATTGCTAAACCCTAGCATGATACGTTGGGTAGTATATGAAGTTGATATCAATGAGCGGTTGTTTGTTACTCGCAAAGGCATCACTATTGGTTCCTTCAGCACTGAAAGTGTCCGCAATATGTATCATCTACCAAAACACCAAGTTCAATATAGTGCACAATTTGTGGTGCATTATGTTAGGGAAGAATGTGAAGGAGACAAAGATAAATTGTCCCAAACAATTAAAGATTGGATGCGCAATTCTAATAAGTTTAAAGAAGAATGGGTAAATATGCAATTCTTCCCCTCACATTTCCCTTTTTCTATATTTCTTAAATGCTCTGTTGTATGCATGCCAAGCAAAACAATTCACATTTCCCAATGGATCAGGTCCCTCTAATTAACAATGTCTCTCATGGCTATGTCTTTGATTGGGATAAAATGTTATCAGATAATATGGCTACACATATTCTACATTTTCGATCCAAGCAGAGTGTTGATTATGTGCCACTTTTCTATACGTTGGGTTAATATTACGGACACCATTTGTTTCTTCCTCAATTTCCCTTGCATGGGTTGGAAATGGACACTCGCAGACCCCCTGCCCATCCACATCTATCACAGTGTCCTTTCGGAAGAATATTATTTTGAGCATATTTACCACATTTTCCATCTGGTTATGATTCCTATCCACTGAGCCATTTTCAATTTTAAACCCCCAAGAATGTTCGTTGTCACGTGTGATGACTTGTTGAGAATTGGAGCTTGTTTTGTCGAAGAATTATTCACATACATCAGAATTTGGGAAAGCAATGGAAGCCCTCATGTCCTTCCTCTTTATATCCCCGACAAATTTCTCTCCCAAGAGATTGCCTAGCAGATTGTGGGGACCGGAATTACCCTTGAACTTAAAAAAGCTTATAAAAGGTTTTCGCCTCAATTCCATTTGAAGGTTGGTCTTTTTGCTCTAGCCAACTATCAACACGCAGAAAAGGAAATTTTGGCTCTAAACGAGTTGAAGCTCGCCACCATCCTGTTTACAGCTTTTGACCCCTCCAATGTGGCTCATGATACAACTAATGAGGTGCACATCAAAAATTATGTTCATGAACACAATGAATATCATGATTTGTTTTATTGGGCTCTAACTTATGAATCGCTTGGTTATAAATCCAAGCAATTGTCACTAGAGAAATTCCAGCACTCCATGGCTTACAAAGACTCCAGATAGGCTCCATTGCCCATGCATTTGTTTAAGCTTTCGAAAGGTGATAGCTTTGTGAAGAAGACAATCAATTCTACATCACAGACAACACCTCAAGTTTCTACACCAATGCAGTCTCTTCAAGAGATCAATCCTCTTCAGCAAACCCTATACTCATTGATATGAACAAGGAATTGAAAGAATATTTAGGTAACATATTAGCTCAAAATGAAACTAACAAAGAAAAAGAATCTCTCGGTGAAGATGCTACTCAACAAATAGCTCTTGTTACTCATGGGTCGGCAAACACTGCTCTTACACACTATGTTCCTCTTGATAAAAATCCTCTAAATACTCAAGTCAATGTTGAGATCATCCCTACTCACCCTACCGATGAGATTCAACAGAATGTTGAGGAAATCCCTCCTATTGAAATATTCTATCATCCATGGCAGAAAGCAGTGATTAAGAAAAGAAAGAAGAAGAGGAAAGTGGATAGAGAAATATCTCCTCCAAATATTTCTTCCTTAGAAGTAGTCTAGAGGAGCACTTCAACAACTTTGCATGAAGAATTAGAAGAATTGGCCCAATATGCAGGAGCATATGCATTGACCACCATTGATAAAGCATCCCATGTCAAACAATTTGTCCAAGGTAAGGATGATAGAATACATCAGCTCGACCAACATGTGGCTTAATCACAAACAGAATTGCAGATGCAAGTTGAGTTGGCCAAAGGTCAGCGCTCTGAAGAGTTCAAGTAGCAAGATGATTAGATAAAGGCATTGCAATAAAACTTAGAGCAAAGGCTAAAACCTTCAGTCTCATTCAGTTACATGAGGCCCTTGAACTCCACGCTCGGCGTGTTAAACAACGACAAATCTTTTGTGACAAGTTGAGCTTAATGCAGGGACAGAACAAGTAAAGCTCCAAATTGGTTGATGAGTTAGAGTACATGGAAAGTCAATATGGCAAGGCTAAGCAAAATATGAGTGATCTTCTTGAAGGGAAGTCATGTAAGAAAAGAATGCAACCAAAACTCCCCATAATTGATGAGAAGCACAAGTCCCACCTCTTTTGGAGGCAAATATACTTTCAAACTATGAATTGTAGAAAAGTTAGGCAGATGAAAGCACAAAGTTAAGAAAAAGAATTGAACTCTTATCCAAGGTTAATCTTGAGTTTAGCTGGCATCTTTTAATCAAACCCCATGGTCATTAGCGAGTTCTAAAGACTCTCACTAACTTAACAGCTCATATGTTACCACTTCTTCAAGCCTTTGTTTTCAATTGTCAACTAAATATGAAGCCGCAATCCCCTCAAACACTAACACCCCTTTTAGAAGTCTACCAACTATGGCAACAAGCTACAAGCTCATCATCAGCTTGAAATTTCTCTTATTGGATCTTATTTTCAAATGTAAGTATTTTACTATTTTATGCATAGTTTGTTTTTGGTTTAGTTGAAAGAATATCAAAGGATTAGTTTTTCCATTTTTTGTTTGTAAAAAACATTATAAATAAGGCTCTTGAACTCATGCAAAGGGTTCTGAAATTTTGTTGTACTCAAGTTCCTTTTATTAATATATCTGAACCATTTTGATTGTAGCATGCAAAGGCAAAGAGCAGAAATGGTGCTTTTATATTCTTCTTTTTTTAAATCAAGAAATATATATATATAAGCATTGCTCTTTGTGCTTTATTTTTCATTGATTCAAACATGTGTAGATCTAATATTTATAGTACAGTGAACGATTTAGCGCTATTTCATAGGTGGATGTGTTAACGTTAATTTGATTAACTGTTTAATTAAATTAACATATTTTAATTGTGATTATTAGCATTATATTGTGGAAATATTTATTTTTCATTGTTGTAGCATTATCTTTGTATGACATGCATTTATAATACCCAGGTTAAATAGATATAGATTAGATATTAGAATAGAATCATTTAATTATGTCTTTATTTGAGTTATCAATCTACTTTCACCCACTTTTTTTTCCATCCTTACTTAGAATTTTATTTTCGAGTAACTTGACCCATTGAAACCAATCAGAACCACCATTTTCTACGGAAAAAGGTGTGATTTGGGACCTTGACCGGGTGGTCTCCCAAATGTTGATGGAATCATTTTTTCCCATCAACAGAAAGCAAGGATGTGACCATTTAAAGTAGGGTAGTTCATACCACAACTAATAGTTCGTGACCATTTAACTGCACTCGGATTTGGCCATGCATTGCTCATTGCATGAATCAAGGTCTACAACAAAGATACAATTGGTAACCATGAATTCAATTGGTGATCCGTCAATGCCAGCGAGCAAGGTTTCAATGCTAGGTGTGTTGTTCCATGTTCCAAGTAGGTGCACTATTCAATATAAGGTTATGTCTTCTACGAGAAAACTGCATATCACGAGTTATTTGGCAATCAATGTCCTCAATTGCAAAAGTTACAATGAAAGTCTGACTCAACTTCCAACGTTTTTGCATGTGAGCGCAATTGGTCTATGTTTGAGAAAATTCATATAAAGAGGAGAAATCAATGAAGTTGGCATTATGATGCATGTGTTGTACTTGATGGCAACCCTCTCGTAGAAGAACAACTCACTTACATATAACTAGATGAATCTACAGAAGAGATATCAAATGCAGGACATCTCAAAGGAATCAGATGACAGTTCTAAGTATGACAAGTTAGCTTTGCCATCAAATCCAAAGGGAGAGATTGTTGGCATTATGAGACAAGTGTTGTCCTTGATGGCAAATCACACAGAGGATAGATCATAGTGCAGCAGGTCAGTAGCAAGGAATTGATGATCAGACTACAAGAATGTTTGAAAGAGTGAATTATCCTTTATAGATCTGTACGCAGTTTCAGTGAAGCGAAGGCGCGTATACACACAGGGTCTATGAAAGAAAACAGTGTATACGCAAGTTGGTCCAAACAAAGCCGCGTATACACGCAGGTTAGACATTACCAAGTCGCGTATGTGTATACACGCACTTTCATGCAAGGAAAAACGAGTACATGTGGGAGAACTTATTTTTGGTCTGTGGTATTTAGTCCTTGGTATTTGAACCTATGGTTTTGGGCCATGGTATCTCGTCATAAGTGTTGATCCCAAGTATTAGGTCCATGGTATTGATTTGTTATGGTTTTGGACCGTGGTATTGTGAAAGGCCTAAGACTATAAAAGGAGAAGAACATCATTATGCAAGGGGACAAAGAAAGTCTTGAATATCTGATGAGATGTGAGATCCAGTATGTAGACAATGGATTCATGATGCATTGCTTGATCTGAGCTAAGGAGGAATCTCACCGGTTGATGGAGAACAAGATCTAAGGATAGATCGGGATCAAATGGTTTGGAATGAATCATCTTTATATGGTTTGATTATGGATAGACTAGATATGAATTATTGATGCATGTTTTATTATATGCATGTTATGATCTAGGTATGGCTAATGTCTGAAACAGTTGCAAAGTCATGATTGAATATGTATAGATCTGTACGCGGGTTGGCTTTGGCGAAAGCGCGTATATACGCGGGTTTGATTCATCGTAGTAGCGTATACATAATGAAGTATGATGTTTGAAGTTGCAGTTGGGTTTGATTGTTATTGCAGAGTTCTGTAGTCTGCTCTGTGTTCTGGTGACTATGTTGTTGACAGGGTTTCAGTGTTTCAATGATTCAGAAATTGATGATGCTAGTATTGATTTTTTTGTGTTTCAATGATATTGATGGGTCCAGTATGAAAATTGGATGAAACGTGGCCTTCAGATTATAGTGTTGTGCTTCAGGAGTATCCAGTCTGAAAATTGATGAAACGTGGTACCTGAAGGAAGAAAGAGAAGGTTGTTGTCTTCTGTAGGTCGGCACCTATGTACTAGTACATCAGCTAGTACAAGAGCTAAGGGAGTGGTAGCTCCTTTCCAGTAGCAGTTGGAGAACGAGTAAAGGTTGGAGCATTTCAGTAGGCCAGCACCTACGTACTAGTAAGTGGATCGGCTAGTACAAGAGCTAAGAGGGTTGTAGCTCCCTTCTAGGAGAGTTTGGAGAATGAGAGAAGGTTGTAGCCTTCTGCAAGTAGAAGCATGCGTACTGGTATAAGACTGCACCAGTACAGAACTATTGTAAAAGAATTTTCTTATTAAAAGAAGATAAAGACGACTTGTAGCAAGTGGTTTTCACCCACATTGGGTTTCCACCTTATATCATGGTGTTCATGTGTGCTTCTTGTGTGTGATGATCTGTTCTGTTTCACTGCACCTGCTTACTATACATATGGTTAAAGAAGTTTTATTGCACTAACTAAAGATCAACATTTAATGGATTAATTGAATCATAAGTACTCTGGATATACACTAGTTGCATTAAAAACAGTTGCGTATAGGTTCCCTTAATTGAAGTAGCGTATATGTATCTAAGTATGGAAATGAAAAAGTTTTATTGATTTGATAATACTGATTCACCCTCCCCCCTCTCAGTATTATTTCCAACAATTGGTATCAGAGCAAGTCTTTTGGTAGAAGCTTGATCGCTTAAAGGAGATCCGTGGAACTATGGGAAAGAAGCTTAAGAAAAAAACACCTAAGAAGAAGAAGACATCTCAGAAGAACTATGACAGTGGGTGTATGGATTGGGGAATATGTGGAAGAAGCACATCAAGTTCAGAATCACTTTAGAATGAAGATGAACAAGATCTATTAGGTATGAATTTGTTATCCTCTGGTGATACATCTATTTATCCTCTTAAAGATGATGAAAGTGATAGTGAAACAACTGAATTTGCGCTTATGGGTGAACAAGAAAGATATCAAATAGAGGCAGAATTTAAAAGGCTTACAGAGAAAATTAGAGATCAACAAGATCTGTTGAACAAGAAGGAATGTGCCTTCAAAAAAGAATCTACCAAACTAAAAGCTCAACTAGAGGAGGGAAATAAGGTAAGGAAGTTATTCAAGGAAAAATGTCAAAAGTTGCAGGATGAAGTGACATCATTAAGAAATGAAGTCAATAAAAGGAGCACAATCATCAAGAAACTCAGAGTGAGATCCAGTTATTATGAAAGGCTTGAAGCTACAATCCGCTCGCTAAAGGAAGATCTTGAAGAATCAAAGAAGCAGAATAAAGGACTACTCCAAGCTATTGAAAAACAAGAGAATGAAGTTCTTGAATTAAGACATCAGTTGGAAGAGGGAAGGAAAGCTGAGGAGAACATAAAGAAGCAGTATCATGAAAAAGAAGAGCATCTTCAGATTGAGGTAAATATTCTAAATGATAAATTAGAAGAAAAGGATAAGCTCTTACGATTTCAAGACAGTACTAAAATTTTGGATGATATTCTTAGTAGTCAAAGGTCTCCTGCTATCAAAACTATTCTTGTTTTTTATGAATCTGCTAAAGGTGAATCTAGCTCACAAGGAAAGGCAAGGAACTCTAATGAGAAATCTGAAATGCTCAACAAAGAGATGAGAGGAAAACACCATCAACAGCCAAGGAAAGAAATACTTCAAAGAAAATATTTTACTTCTCCGACAAATAATGTTGAATATTATGTATATCATAATCTTGGACATGTCGCAACCAGATGTAGAAGAAGAATGGTTCAAGATCATCACACAAAAAGATCATCATATTACTTTCAGGGATATTGTTTTTCTTGCAATATGTTTGGTCACAACGTTGTTGACTGCTACAAAAGGAATATGAAACATGTAAGGTGTTATGCATGTAACAAGCTTGGACATATAGCAAAGGAATGTAGGAATAAAATACGGGCACCATACCAAAAAGAGAAAACTTCATCACGCTTCAAGGTATGGAAGAAGAAGGAAGTACAGTCAGAAAGATGTGGCACAGCACAATATACTCAGACACAGCACAACACAAACATAACAGACTCAGGAGGAGCTGAAAATATAAAACTATAGTGTTCTGAATCTCATACGCAAGTTCCATAAATAGAAGTCGCGTATATACACGAGTTGGCCACTGCGTAGTCACGTATATGTCAGTCTGAGGAAAAGCAGTATAGGGCTCAGGAAAAAGGGTCTGATAGGATGCAGTCCATTTGCTCTGTTTGATAATGGTTACAATCTGTTGATGATGTGTGGAAATATCTTGATACTTATAAGAAGTTTAGAATTGTTTTGATCCTAACTTGTTGATGATGATGCCTTGATACTTCTTGCTGATATATGCATGATCAGATCTGACAGTTGGCACAAGTTCAGGGGGAGCATATGCCTTTAATAATGCATTGTTGGCATTATGGTTAGTAGTCCTTGGTGATGATGCTTATATGGCTAAATGATATATCGTGCTATGATATGGTTATGAGTTATCCATGACAAATCTCATATGATTCTTGGGGTTACATAGTTGATGTTCAGATCAGATTTGTTGTTGATTCTCTGATGATGCATATATGGTGTTTACATGGTGATCTTCATAAGGATAAGGAGAAGTACAAAGCTTGAATACACATATTTACTTGATGATGAGCTATTCATATGCTGCTGTCATCATAGGCATAAAGATCATATAATACAGTTATGATGCATGATTCCTATAGTTCTTGGCGCTCACATGGATTGATGTTATTGATGATAACAAGAATTCTTGATACATAGTGTTGGATACATGGATGATTACTCGAAGTTGCATTGTTGGAGACATGATGATGATGAGTTCCTACCTATATGTTGATAGGTTGATACTTACATATGTTGATGGATGCAGATGTTCCCAAAGTGATGCTACTTGGATCATGCAGATCTTGATGATGAGATGACTATGGTGTTATACACATATGATATAATGTGAATGATTTTATGATGATGTTCAAAAGGATGAGTTGATATCTATATGCAGACATACCTTGTTATAAGACATTTATAGGTTGCCGATCTGGAAGTGGTTGTACGCGTGTTTCATGAGGAGGATCCGCATATATACGCATGTTTCTATGGATACAGTTGCGTATATGTTGGTTTGAATGAAATCAGTGGGCCAGACTCAGGGTGAGCAGAGTCTGGTATGGGTCTGACAGAGACCATCTGGCACAGCTTCAGGGAGAGCAGATAAACTTCTAATAATGCATTGTTGGCATTACCTTAGAAGCTCTTAGTTCATGTACACAAGCTGTTTTTGGTTTCAGGTAGATCAGGGACAGAAGGAGATCATGGTCACTGATCTGGATAGTGTTTGACAGATGCTGCTCATATTAGTTATCGGTGATTTTCATAAGTCTTGCACTTGATATCTGGTCTTTATGTCATGTATTTCTTTTATTATCAAGGTCATGTAACGTCCTATGTTGGTTTCCCCACTATGCCTGGGATGGATGATGTAATGTTCTTGTTTTATCATGTGTAAACTTTTGATGTATCCCCACTTGGTTGGGTGGATGAGTCAATTCTAGTATATCCCCACTTTGTTGGGAAATTGATGTATGTATGAGTCCATGGTGATAGAAAGGTCATTTATAATCGAGTCATGTTCTTCTTGTAAAACATCTTTTTGCAGACCTTGCTTATAGTCAGGGGGAGCATGAACAAGCACACTTCAGCAAAGCAGAGACTTCAGCATGTACTCAGAGGGAGCATGGACAGAGTGGTACACCTTGGCATATACAAAGGGGGAGCTCATCCAGAGATTTCAGTAGGTACTCAGGGGGAGTATGGACAGCAGAATGTTTATCTAGGAAAGAGAATATCTTGGTTCGCCCTTTGCCCTTGATGTCAAAGGGGGAGAGTGATTTGGTGTTGTTGCCATCAAGTCCAAAGGGGGAGATTGTTGGCATTATGATGCATGTGTTGTACTTGATGGTAACCCTCTCGTAGAAGAACAACTCACTTACATATAACTAGATGAATCTACAGAAGAGATATCAAATGCAGGACAACTCAAAAGAATCAGATGACAGTTCTAAATATGACAAGTTAGCTTTGCCATCAAATCCAAAGGGAGAGATTGTTGGCATTATGAGACAAGTGTTGTCCTTGATGGCAAATCACACAGATGACAGATCATAGTGCAGCAGGTCAGTAACAAGGCACTGATGATCAGACCACAAGAATGTTTGAAAGAGTGAATTATCCTTTATAGATCTGTACACAGTTTCAGTGAAGCGAAGGCGCGTATACACACTGGTTTTGTGAATGAAAACAATGTATACGCAGGTTGGTCCAAACAAAGCCGTGTATACACGCAGGTTATACATGACCAATTCGCGTATGCGTATACACGCACTTTCATGCAAGGAAAAGCGAGTACATGTGGGAGAGCTTATTTTTGGTCCGTGGTATTTAGTCCTTGGTATTTGAACCTATGGTTTTGGGCCATGGTATCTCGTCATAAGTGTTGATCCCAAGTATTGGGTCCATGGTATTGATTTGTTATGGTTTTGGACCATGGTATTGTGAAAGGCCTAAGACTATAAAAGGAGAAGAAGATCATTATGCAAGAGGACAGAGAAAGTCTTGAATATCTGATGAGATGTGAGATCCAGTATGTAGACAATGGGTTCATGATGCATTGCTTGATCTGAGCTAAGAAGGAATCTCACTGGTTGATGGAGAACAAGATCTAAGGATAGATCGGGATCAAATGGTTTGGAATGAATCATCTTTATATGGTTTGATTATGGATAGACTAGATCTGAATTATTGATGCATGTTTTATTATACGCATGTTATGATCTGGGTATGACTGATGTCTGAAACAGCCGCAAATTCATGATTGAATATGTATAGATCTGTACGCGGGTTGGCTTTGGCGAAAGCGCGTATATACGTGGGTTTGATTCATCGTAGTAGTGTATACATAATGAAGTATGATGTTTGAAGTTGCAGTTGGGTTTGATTGTTATTGCAGAGTTCTGTAGTCTGCTATGTGTTCTGATGACTGTGTTGTTGACAGGGTTTCAGTGTTTCAGTGATTCAGAAATTGATGATGCTAGTATTGATTGTTTTGTGCTTCAATGATATTGATGGGTCCAGTATGAAAATTGGATGAAACGTGGCCTTCAGATTATAGTGTTGTGCTTCAGGAGTATCCAGTCTGAAAATTGATGAAACGTGATACCTGGAGGAAGAAAGAGAAGGTTGTTGCCTTCTGTAGGTCGGCACCTACGTACTAGTACATCAGCTAATACAAGAGCTAAGGGGGTGGTAGCTCCTTTCCAGTAGCAGTTGGAGAACGAGTAAAGGTTGGAGCATTTCAGTAGGCCAGCACATACGTACTAGTAAGTGGATCAGCTAGTACAAGAGCTAAGGGGGTTGTAGCTCCCTTCCAAGAGAGTCTGGAGAATGAGAGAAGGTTGTAGCCTTCTGCAGGTAGAAGTCTGCGTACTGGTATAAGACTGCACCAGTACAGAACTATTGTAAAAGAAGTTTCTTATTAAAAGAAGATAGAGATGACTTGCAGCAAGTGGTTTTCACCGACATTGGGTTTCCACCTTATATCATGGTGTTCATGTGTGCTTCTTGTGTGTGATTATCTGTTCTATTTTACTGCACATGCTTACTCTACATATGGTTAAAAGAGTTATGATGCACTAACTAAAGATCAACATTTAATGGATTAATTAAATCATAAGTATTCTGGATATACGCTAGTTGCATTAGACACAGTTGCGTATACACGCGAGTTCCCTTAATTGAAGTAAAGTATATGTATCTAAGTATGGAAATGAAAATTTTTTATTGATTTGATAATACTGATTCACCTCGCCCGCCACCCCCCCCTCTCATTATTATTTCCAACAACAAAAAGGGCCTAAACCGTCTCATCTTTGTGCAATACAAGCTCTAGCTAAAGAGCAACCAATGGTTGGACAAAAAACCTAACACAAATCCCATTGTGTTAGATGATATTGTTCCAACCTCAAAGTGGGTAGAGAAGTCTCACCTAACAGAGTTTGGTCATGATTTTGATATTGATGACTTGGAGATAGGGAGACTGATTTGGATCTGAAACCATTAGGAGTCTAAATAAGAAACATAGCACCAAGCATAGCGTATGCAAGCACTCTGCAATGCAACTCAACCAATACATTATTTTACTAGTACTATTGTTGTATTTGAATATGTTTGTGGGGAGTCAAGGAGTTTGAAGACTTGAGCTGATCCAATTTCTAGCGATGATGATGGTGATGAGTTTGATGATTGATCATGTTCATAATGATTTGTAATATATAATCGTAGGAAAATAATGCTTGTAGCATGTTTTTTTGGACTATAAAAGCCAATTTAAAACTTCATTGATTATATACTCCGCTGTTAATATGCATTGCATTTGCTATATTCACCCTTACATCAGCAAGATTTGAAATCTTTAAAATAATATTTTGTTAATTTAAAAAAATTATGTACAATACTCATCGATATCAAATCGATCCATAAGCAATATATTTTTATTAAAACATATGTTTTATTATTATAATATATTTTATTAAAACATGTTTTATTATTAAAATTTAAATAATTTATGCATTTTCTTAACGGGTTCATTGAAATCAAATTGATCCATGTCATTTATATTCCAAGCATGAGTCCGAGTCCAGGTTGACCCTTTGCCCGATTCCAAGTCCGGGTTTCTATTCCAAGTATAAGTCCGAGTCCATGTTGACCCTTACCGATTCCAACTCCGGATTTCTAAAACATTGGTTAGGAGTTCAAATATTCAAGATATTGATGTCATTCTCTAAAACTAATTGGCAGTAGCCACCTAGGTCAGTGATTTATTTATTTATTTAATAAATTATTTTGTCCTTCAATTCTTGTTTCTTGTTTACTTTGGTGAGGCTGCAGCGAAAGTCATCGTCGCTATAAGTGATATACGTGAGATAAGATTAGATGAGATGAGATAATAATCACTCCTATAAGTTGAAATGATAACATTATAAGACTATTAATGCCCAACGAATGACCACAACCAGTAGGTCGAACAACTTACTGAACATAAGTATTGAAGGAAATAACATACAAAGCTGTTATGAATACGAAATTTGCAGCCTTTGGGCAACAAAGCTCTGAAGAAACATGATGCGTAACTGTTCATGACTACAATGTTTATTTAATGGTTTTACAGACTGCATAGTCATAGCTAATAATTTACAGTTGGTGCTTGCTATAAGAGCTATTATACCAATTTATACAATATCACCACTTTTGCAGTATTCAACTATTATAGCATCTCAAAACTACTTCCAAGCAAATATAGAACATATAAAACAAGCTGCACATACAGGATGAGCGTGGACTTTCTGAAGAACATCTGATAACCCAACTCAGTTCAAAATTCAAAAGTAATGATGTTACGTTATCCGCATTCCTCCAAAACATGCAAATTAAGGACAGAACCCTGCCACCCAATTTTCTGTCAGTCACTTCTGTTGCTGCCTCATCGTCTGAAGCCTGCTACTCGATCAAATCAGGGATATATCGCTTTACTAGCATTTCTAGTTTTTCCAAGAATGGCATGCTGTGACACTCTCCCAGATGTTTTACCATCTGTCTCCAGCGCTTCATGCATGTTACATCAGACCTAATACATTCATCAAAGATTTAGAGAGAAATCAGGTATATGAACAATAAAATCCACTATTACAATGACCTGGAACACAATTAATGCAACTCTACAATCATTTCAAATGGGTAGCATGACACCTACCTTCCTTCCACCAGGGCATCCCAGTCAACTGCTTCTTCATCGGATGCATTTGTCTCTAATAAACTGCAATTAAAACGATAATATAAGTCAGTCAATAATAGCAATGCCTGTGAATCCTTCGTCACGTTGACTTGAATCCTCCCATGGAAACAAACATGGACTTCATTGAATTCATACAAGCTAAGAACTAGCTTGGTTTTATGTTTCATTTAACCTAAAGCTAGGACAATGATCTAGGATATCATATAGAAAAAAAAAAGTAAACATCACGGACATGCTGCCAACATGAGTCGAACTACCAGAGTGAAAGTGCCAATTTTGAAAGGGGGCTCTACCTTGGAACACCAGATTTACAATTTGCCAGAAATAAGACCAGTTACAGAAATATGTACCAAATTTGAGAGAATGATCAGTTCCTGCACAGATATTGTTGGAGTGTTAACACTCCAATATCAGAGTTCAGATGTAAGTCATGGTGTTACAAATGACTTTAATAAAATGATATTAGGTTTTTTGTTGATAAATGTAGTTAAGACAATTAGGTGGTTATACTACCACATTGATGTAATAGGAGGAGTTACCCCACATATACAATGACACAATTGATAATAAAATATTACGATCTGTATGTCTCAGTTATTATCATTCATTAATTAACATGTTATCAGAGCAGGAAGAATCAGCGTCATTTGGAGAGAGAAGATCGATACATGAGCAGGGAGAATCAGCGTCGTTTGGAGAGAGAAGATTGATTCGTGAGCAGGAACGTGTGCCTGAATTCAAAGTTAGTGTTATTCAAAGATCATAAATAAGGGTTCAAGGAAGAAGAAAGGTAGATCATATTAAATACAGTTATGAAGGATAAGTTTACATTTTCTGAAGCTTACTGAATGAATCCTTTTTCAAGGAAAGAAATGCACAAGATGGAAGAGAGAAAGCCCCCAACATACTGTAAAAGTCATACCAGATGTTTGATAATAGCAAATTCGAACATGATGGCATAGAGAGAAATCCTATCACAATCCTGACAGCGATACCAGATGCAAAATGACAATAAATTTCAAGAGCCTCGATAGCAAGGAATTTTGGACTGAGCAGACAACTCTTTCAGACTATGACCAGACAACTCTTAATGCCATGGGAGAAGTGCTGCATACACAAGTCAGAGAATAATCCCACAGAATTAAAAGACAAATTCACAAAGAGAACCCTTCACATGGAAGATGAAGCAGAAGCAGAATAAGTATAGAGCAGAATCAAATTTCTGAGAATAGCTCTGCAGCAGTGACTGATAAACAGAAAACTTGTAGCAACAAATCCCAGCAGAAATGAGCGAAAATTCATGCAGACCCAATGAAAACAGTCAAATAATTAAGAGGAATGTGTTACCAGTCCATCATTTACGCAGTGCCCTAACAGAGAAGAAGTTGGAATTGCAGGCATAAGATATTTTTATTAATCTGAAGTTAATTTCCAGAAGATTGTTTGTTATAAGAATTCTGAAGATTAAAGGAGCAGAAACATAAATGATAACTATTTAGATTATTCCAAATATTTCACGTGTGGCAGATGTACCCTATTTCTCAATATGGAAAAGATTGTAAGAAAATTTCTCAAGAGAAAAAAAAAAAAAGAGTCATTGAAAGTAAAATTGCAATTGCATCTAATGAACATTAATATATGGAATATTGTTCACAGAACATAGACAAAAGCCACATAATTTGAAAAAATTTGTGGAGTAGGCAATCAGAGATGACTAAGCAAAAAACAACATCTGTTTCACTATGTCCGATATTCAACTCCACCATTTGGATTTCACAAAGAGCTCGAGCAAAATATGGGAGCACTTGACAAAACTATTCCAGACAACACCTCATAATTCAAAATTTCTCTTCATGAAGGAAATTGTTGCATTAAAAATAAACGAGACAAAGATAAATTTATGTTCAACCACATTAATGCATTCCAGACCTTGATACAACATGACAGAAGCAGGGCCCAGAGTCAAAAGATAAGGCCAAAATGAAACTGTGCCCAACCATAATAAAGCAGTCCAGGCATTGGTATGACAACATGACAATATTCCATCACTATCTTTACAAGCATTGATGTTGGACGCCTATGGCAAGAGAAAATGCAAGTCTGACGATGGAAAAATTGAAGAGAGCCTTATCTAGCTAAGGGAGAAAAAAAAAACTGAAAAACAGAAGAGATAGGACTACAAATCAGGGAAAATATTATTATTATTCTGGAAAACTAGGTCATATTGCATGGGATTGTAAAATCTAGACAAATGATGTATTCAAAGGAAAAATAAGGAAGACTGAAAGAAGATACATGGCTTGGCATTGTTACCCCGCTCAAACTAGCAGGGGTCCTAGGAGGGGATCCTATAGAACAACTACTAGGTCGAGGACAACAATGGAGCGATAGCCCACTACGACCTCACCTAAGGCTCCCTGCTCTTTACAGACTTTCACCCATGAGAGGAGTCCTGGTATGAGAGGAATCACAAGAATAGATTTTTACGGACTTTCACCCATGGGAGGAGTCTTGGTATGAAAGGAATCACAAGAATAGATGGACCAATGATAAGATATGGCATGATTCCCAAGGCCTATTCACAAGAGAGGTTCAGTTATATAGCTTACTTGCTTAAGAAGCAAGGTGAAGGGCTTTCTAGGAAGGGCTAAGAGGATACTTGAGCCTAGGTTTGGGGAATATGCCTTGACAAGGGGCTTCCTAGACTTAAGGATCCTTATAGAGGAATGGATTCTACGTAATATTTGTGGAATTTGAGTTATGAGGTTGCGGGACCACAAAGAACCCAGTGGACCCAAACTAGGTCAAGGGTATGGAGTCGATCAACCAAGGAGGGCCTTGACCTAATTAGGGAGGAGAATAGGATCGAAGAGCTAATTTTCTTTTGATATTTGAATGCAATGATCCATGTGAGGACACTAACCCAAATCAACCTAAGGCAAGAATTGGTCTTGTGGCTAGGGCTTGCTATATCTCAGGAATCCATTGTCAAATTGATCTCAAAATTGGAGGGCCCCTTGAGAAGACCCCAATGCTGTTGTGGACCAAATTTCAAGGGTTTTGGATGGACATAATGAATTTCACTTGATGCCCTTAGGTGACCACTAGGGGATGGATCAGTGCCTTGCCTTTGGGAGAGATGGAGTCAAGGTAAATATATGATTTGGAGAGAATTAACCTAATCAAGGGGGCCTCTAGACAACTTCACATGGCAATTAGGGCATGAGAGCAGCTATCCAAGGACTTTTATACTTCGATATGCAATGATTGATGACTTATCAAAGGTATTTTTCAGCAAAGATGACTTCTAGGAACATTCACCCATTCATACATGACACATGCAATGTATGCAACGCTTCAATAGATAAGAAATTCCACCATTTCGCATAGAGTAGCAGTAAATTTCAAACCTAGATAGAGAAAAGCCTAGCAACATTCATGTGATATGATAAATACAAGAATAAACATGAAAACAAATCACTTACATGTACAATGAGTATATCCAATCATCAAATCATGCCAATAATGAAGCTCCAAGACCCCAAGAGAATAGTATCCAAACATCAAAATTCATCCATGAAACCAAACTCGTCCTCTAAACAGAAATGCAGAAATTTCACAAGAGCTACTAATTCCAAATCCAAGTGATGATGAGTGAGAGAGAACGTCTCTCTTCTATTTATACAATCCTCTATAAGAGGTTTGAATGGCCTACTTAGGACTAATAATGCCCCTAAAATAAAATAATGTGCAAAATAACAATACTTTTGGTGACAAGGCCACCAAATAGCTCCACAATAAGAATAATTAGCCTCTCAAGAGGGTCGAAATGATAAAACGATAGCTAGAAGGGCAGTTGGAAGGCCAAATGAAGTCCCTCGTGTGCCATAATAAGAAGGAGGAATGCTCTGATACCAATGTAACAAAGAAAGTTTGTATACTCAGAGGAATGCTCTGATACCAATGTAACGAACAAAGTTTGTATACTCAAAAGAATGCTCTGATACCAATGTAACGAACAAAGTTCATATACCTAGAGGAATGCTCTGATACCAATGTAACAGACAAATTTCGTTCTTCATAGCAATATTCTTCAGAATACTTCGAAGACAAGGACATCCATCGTAGGACAAGTAATTGTATATTGTGTGAGGGTCCTATAGTTTAGGAATCATAGTGTTTTCTTATCGTACTATTCCATTCTGGATGTCTGTTTGTAAATTTTTGCCTATGGGTCACTAGGTGTCATAGCTTAAAGGTTTCTATGTGAAAAGGTTTGTGTGTGTAATAGGTTTTCATACCAATTGAAAAGGTTCATATCATAAAGGGCTCTTTGAACCCCTAAGCTATATCAGTCAAGCCTATTTTTGCATATTGGTATTTTGGGACCTTTTAGAGTATGTTAGTGATCGAATAGGCATGGATAAGCTAGATTATGATTTTCTAGACATGATGTTGCCAAATTTTTCTTTAAGTTTTCAATCATGATGTTTCTAAATTGGGATAGTCTTGATCTTCTTTGCAAATACAATGTATGTAGTCTTTTTAATTTCCATGCAATGAATTCGACCATCTAGTGGTAATTTTGAATTCCTTATTGTATTTAAGGAGGACAAGACATGAAAAAAGGGTTTTTTTTGGGTTTAAAGTGTGAGAGGCTAAAGCTATTTTGTATGCATGTATTGTTTTGCCAAATGAATAGAAGAAGGTGAATGTTATTTGGAAAGGGATACTTGTGTCATGCTTATTGGTTTGTTTTCCCTTTGTCAATCATATGTATTTTCTTTTCAGATCTGTTTCTAAAATATAGTTTCATACTGTATAAGTTCATCATGCTCACAACTTCAAAGAAGTTTTATTTCACAATTCATGTATTTGCGCTGTTTAATTTCAGCTGATTGTATGTGTTACTTTTCTTCTATGGCAAATCTGAATTCATTTGTGGCTTGACGCTCAGTTTGTCACTTTTTCTCCTACCCCACTCATCCTTCCACTACAACGAACTTTGATTAATCAACAATAAGTCTGCCCATCTTGCCCCTATTGCAAATTGCATTATGTCCCTTATTCATTTGGATATGTAACTCCGATCTAAAGTTGTTAAAATTGGCAACTAGGGCCAAACTCCATGTGGGTCATCTTATTTATGGCAGCTGATATTTTTCTTGGATCCCTCTCATCGAGAGATGTAGGATTGTTCTAAAGATCATCCGATTCCGATAAGTATTCATGGAGTTATGAATTTATTTGTGTTATAAGACAATTCGTCAAGGTCGGCCAGCAACCAAATAAACCCCACATGTGCTCAACCTTTTAGTATAAAAGGAAATGACTTGAGAGTCATTTCACACACACACTTCTATCTTGATTTCTCTCCACTTGTCTTGGGTTTTAGTGGAAGAGAAATCTAGGAGTGGAAGCCATAGATGTTGGAGGCAAAGAAGGCAGCCCGAACGATATCAAAGAAGGAGCCCTGACCTATACGCTGGTCAAGAAATAGCCCTATACGCTGATCCATACATGGACGCAGTCAAGGAAGATAATTGCATGCCCTAGCAGTAGCATTATGAGGTTGCCCTAGATAGCGTGGAAGGGTTGTATGGACAACGTATCTCTGAGGTAAATTTAAGGGCTAAACGCAGTTGGTTTAAGGCCTGTTTCAGGGTGAATGAGGGTCGAGTTCCCTTGCTGGAAGAGCCGCAGTCATAGGACTGATTTGAGGGCAGTTTAGTGACACGTTGGAGCAGTCTTACCTTGCAAATCAAGTCGCAGACTACAAGTGAGTTTCATGATTGTTTTGTGCATGATTTTTGGGGCGTATACCCTTGTTTATAGGGCCACAGTGAGGGATTGCTACAGCAACAGTTGGGAGATGAAGTTTAGGTGGCCGAGAGGCCTAGAAAGGACCTCCTAACCAGGCTGCAGTCATATCTAAGGACAGCGAGGCAAAACTGGGGTATTCTCCCTATACGTTAGGCTTGTTGGTGTGCCCTAACCAAACTGTTACAAGCACGGAACCCTAGGCAAAAATCAACAGTAGCATGCAACAAAATTGAGGGCTATTTGTGGACTGATAGATAGATGCAAGGTGACTAGTACAGCAGTGCTAGTAAATAGGACAGCTGGGCTACATGGTGTTGCTAACTAGTGCAGCAAAGTAAATAGGACAACTGGGCTACATGGCGCTGCTAAGATGTTGGTACAACACAATGATGGGATAGCAATGATATTGTGCAGCAATGTTCAATGGGACAACAACATGATGAGACAGAACAATGATGGGACAGCAATGACATTGTGTAGCAGTGGCACAATGGGACAGCAATGACATTGTGCAACAGTGGCACAATGGGGCAGCAAGCATGGACAGCATGGTGCAGCATGGCAAGCATGGACAACATGGATAGCAGTGGCAAGCATGATGTTGCAAGCACATGAGACATGTTGTATGGCAACATGGTTCAACAATGACACATGGGACAGCAGTGCAACATAAGGTGCAGCAGTATGACGTGTACAGCAAGGTCATGAGGTCCAGCATTATGATGATGGGTGCAGCATGGTGCAACACGGTGGGGTGCAGCACGGTGGGGTGCAGCATGATGACGAGATGCAACACAATGATAGGTGAAGGAGTCACCTTGGAGAATCAGTTGAAGCAGCGTGTCTTCAACTGATCTCATGTATCATCTTCTTAGAGATGAACTATGCTCTCATCTAGATAAATCAAAATATTGACTTCTGTTGTAAATGTACTATCTCTCTCTCTCTCTCTGCTGAACTATTGAAGAACATATAAGAAGAATTGATCAAGGGTTTCCCAAAATTGTGGTTTGTCCCTCGCTAGTGCCACATCTTGTGTCCTCTTGTCTTGGCTTGTCTTTTGCGATTTATGTTTATGTTCTATCTGCAGTTTACTTTAATGCTTATGTGATTGCTTACCTAGAAAAGATATTGAGCTAACTGTGAAAATTGAACTAAATTGTTCTAATCATAGAACATACCTAAACTTAACATGGTATCAGAGCTGGGGTGAAGACAAAGCCAAAGCAAGAGTGAAAGAGCAATCACCGAAGACAGTTGGAAATGACAAAAGGTTCAATGGATTCCTCATCCCTCTTTAAATTCGTCAAGGGTGAAGTCGAAGCAAAGAACATTATCAGAATGGTGCGACGGAAACTTCTGATGGCCCACCTAAAGATCACTTCAATGGGAAGTTTGGATCTAAGGGTGGAAAGAAAGACAAATGTCTTGTTTGTAATAAGTTCGGCCATTATGCGAAGGAGTGTCTGAATGGCAGGGACACATCTCTTGATGAAGAAAACAATCATTCCAGGGACATCTTCAATGATCGGAGGAATAATAGGTAATGCGGGTCATCAAGGAAATGGCTGACTCTTCAAAGAAACAAAGGAAGCCCAAGTATGAAGAATCAAATGTTGTTTCTAATAAGATAAAGAAGTGTTATCTTGTATTGGCCCTCTCCTTCAGATTTTGTGGAAATCTAGCTTATTGATTGTAGTGCTTCAAGGCACTTCATCGGATACAAGGGTGATCTCTCTAATTTAGTAAGGATGGAAACAATCATGGGACTATACTTGGATTTGATGCCAACTATCCCAGAAAGGATGTAGGGAATATTACCCCTTAATTGAATGAGGGTAACTCGATTCATTACGAGAATCTCTTTATGTCCCTGATCATAAAAAGAACCCGGTGTCCATTTCGGGAATGGAAGTCAAAGGTTTCAGGGTGGCATTCATCGAAGGAAAGGTACGTGTTTGAAAATGGAATTTTCAAAGATGCTTTTGAGTTCAAGGTTGCATCAAGTTGTAGGAGTTCCATTGGGGACCATGTCAGTTGTCACATCTCATCTATAGCACTGAAGGTCTACTTATTATGGGACCCTACCCGATGTGAGTCAGATGATGACAGGGATGCCTGAATCCAAGAAGAGAATAAAGGTACATGTCCAAGATGTACCGAAGGAAAATCTTACAAGGGGACCATTCCCCTCATGTACCAGGTCCACGAGTTTGGAACAACCCGAGGAGTTTGAGATTCATGGATCGGGAATCTCATGTATACAGGTGGAAGAAAGCCCTCTATGGCTTGAAGCAAAACACCCCGGGCATAGTATGAGAGGATTGATAGATGTCTGATGAAGCTAAGATTCACTAGGAGTAAAGTCGATCCAAACCATTGCTCGAAGGTTGTGGATGACAGACCTCTCATATCGACACCTTCTAAGGACGACATATTTCTGACGGCTGCAAACCTTCTCATTTGAAGAAGTAAGAGGGAGTTGGACTATGGATGTGGAATGGTAAACTACAAGCCCGTGACTACCTCGAGGATCTTAACTTTCAAAAATTATATGGTAGTGATGCTGGACCAGATTTGGGAAATGCCTCTGAGTTTCATAAACTCATTCGCACTGATGTTCTTGGTGAACTTTCGTCCGGATATATGTTTTGCAGTTAGCATGTTGGGCTCATATTTTGGTTGAACCTCACTAGATTGGTGATAAGAATCTTCTCAGATATCTTTGGGGCACACTCCCTCATGGATTGAGATACACTACCGGAAATATTAAAATGCATGATTATTCAAATGTTGACTAAGCAGGTAGTGTGAAGGATCTCAAGAGCACTTCTAAGTGTTGATTCTCTTTGGGTTCTGCTCGATATTTTGGATGAGCAGAAAGCGGAAGTCGGTTGCTATAAGCACCTCTAAGACAGAATACATAGCTACGAGTATGACCTTGTGTGAAGCTGCCTAGTTGTGGAAGCTCTTTAGTGAGTTGTTTGTACACATGATGGATACCACCGTGATCTTCTACGTCAACCAGGGGGGGATACGATTGTTGAGGAATCTCGTATTCTATGATTGCTCCAGTATATAGACATCAGATACTACCTTATCTGGGATATGGTACATTGATGAGCGAGGAGGCTCTATCGCATTGAGATTGATGTACAGGTTGCAGACATTCTGTCAAAGCCCCGGGGAAAGGTCAAATTTGTGACTTTCCCAAACAACTTGGAGTCATTGAGAGACCTTCTTATGAGGGTCCTACTTGATACATGCATTTGACCTCTGGGAGCTCTAGGGGGCTTGGGGTACTTCTTGGAGCAACAAGCGACCATAGGGCGACTCACCCTCCCCTAATGGTGCGCTGTGTACAGGGTGAATGGCTCAGCCTTCCCCTGTGATACCTCGTGGCGACTTAGGGACAGGATCAGTGGTTCTCCTATCGAGGAATCCTACCCATGCAGTCTAGGACTCATGGGAAGTACCTCTCATCTGGCCAATGAGCGAGGAAATGGGGTTAGGGACCATAGTAGTACTCTCGATGGATGCATCATTGTATCTACCGTACTCCCTATGCCAGGATAACATCCATTGATCTGGGATCATTGAAACTGACTTCGGGTCAGTAACAATGATATGACACACTCTCTTCATATGGAACTGTCTTCGGGTCAGTAGAGAATGGTATGAGACATTCTCGATCAATTCTTCTTCTTCATGGTTCAGCAGAGCAAGGCAGAGCAGAACAGAGCTCAAGCGCAGAGCAGAGCAAAGCAGTGGACAGCTCTAATAGCAGAGATAGTTCAGTCAGACAAATGGATCAGCAGATGGAGTTCTCCCTAGTTGAGAGGGAGTGTTAAAATTGGAAACTAAGGCCAAACTCCATGTGGGTCATCTTATTTATGGCAGTCGATATCTTTCTTGGATCCCTCTCATCAAGAGGTGTAGGATTGATCTAAAGATCATTCAATTCCGATAAGTATTCATGGAGTTATGAATTTATTTGTGTTATAAGACAATTCGTAAAGGTCAGCCAGCAACCAAATAAACCCCACATGTGCTCAATTTTAGTATAAAAGGAGATGACTTGAGATTCATTTCACACACACACTTCTATCTTGATTTCTCTCCACTTGTCTTGGGTCTTAGCGGAAGAGAAATCTACGAGTGGAAGCCCTAGATGTTGGAGGCAAAGAAGCCAACCCTAATGCTATCAAAGAAGAAGCCCTAACCTATACGCTGGTCAAGAAGCAGCCCTATGCGCTAATCCATAGATAGACGCAGTCAAGGAAGATAATAGCATGCCCTAGCCGCAGCATTAGAAGGCTGCCCTAGACAGCATGGAAGGGCTATATGGACAGCATATCTCTGAGGTAAGTTTAAGGGCTAAATGTAGTTGGTTTAAGGTATGTTTCAGTATGAAGGAGGGTCGAGTTCCCATGCTGGAAGAGCCGCAGTCATAGGACTGATTTGAGGGCAGTTTAGTGACACATTGGAGCAACCTTACCTTGCAAATAAGGCTGCAGAATAAAGGTGAGTTTCATGATTGTTTTGTGCATGATTTTTGGGGTGTATATCTTTGTTTATAGAGCTACAGTGAGGGACTGCTACAGCAGCAGTTGGGAGATGAAGTTTAGGTGGTCGAGAGGCCTAGAAAGGACCTCCTAACCAAGTCGCAGTCATCTCTAAGGACAGCGAGGCAAAACAGGGGTATTCTCCCTATATGTTAGGCTTATTGGTGTGCCCTAACCAAATTGTTACATGCACAGAATCCTAGGCGGAAATCAGCAGTAGCATGCAACAGAATTGAGGGTTGTTTGTGGACTGATAGATATATGCAAGGCGACTAGTACAGCAGTGCTAGTAAATAGGACAGCTGGGCTACATGGTGCTGCTAACTAGTGCAGTAAAGTAAATAGAACACCTAGGCTACATGATGTTGCTAAGATGTTGGGACCAATGTTGCACGAAGCGACGCGGAAGCGTCATTTTCCAAAAATCTAGGAAGCGAAACATCTG